>RJWM01005575.1:0-36715 GCA_004363535.1 Dasyprocta punctata
TTTTTTTTTTTTTTTTTTTGCGGCACCGGGGATTGAACTCACAACCTTGCACCTGCCAGGGCAGGCGCTTAAGGCGCTGAGCCAAACTCCCGGCCCTGGTTTTTTGAGGCAGGGTCGCACTGTGTAGCTCACGCCGGCCTTGTGCTCGCGTTGTAGCCCAAGCCGGCCTCGAACTCACAACGCTCCACCTACCTCAGCCTCCCGAGTGCTGGGATTAAAGGCGTGCGCCACCACGCCCGGCTAACATTATGATCTTAAGGTACATGCATTTTCACACAAGTTACCCAAATTTAATTTTACTTATGACTGTATTAGTACTCCACTGTGTTTATATGCCACATTTTCTATACCAATTCATCTGTTGATGGGCATATAGGCCACTTCTATGATTTAGCTATTATGAGTTGTGCTGTTATAAACATGGGTGTACATGTATCAATGTAATGTGATATCTTTAAATCTTTTGGGAAGATACCCAGAAAAGGGTGTAGCTCGGTTGAATGGAATTTCTACTTAATCCCCCATCCAAGCCTCATGTGCTTAAATATGGGGTGTATTGGTTGGATCCTGTGTCCCACCAAGTCCTCCTGTAATTTGGACGGGGCTGAGTCTGGCATTCGTGATTGGTTTATTGTCTAGCGCTGGGATTGGTGATGTAAGTGATGCACCCGCCCAGGGGTGGAGCCGACATACACTGTGAGGCGGGAGGAACGCGTCTGGCGCTCTTGCCTTCTCTTCCCGGTTCACGCGCCTTGCTGTTCAGCGACTGCCGTGAATGGCTGCCCTGCCCGGCTATGCCCACCTTGGAGCCGTCTGAGCATGGACCGGAAAACCCCGAGAACTGTAAGAAATAAACCTTCCCTTCCCTAATTTTGGGCTTGAGGTATTCTCTCTCAGCAACTAGTGAAAAAGTAACTAAGACGTGGGGTTTTTGAAAAGTGCTTGGATTATGGAGGTGATAGGAGAGGGAGCCTGGTTAGAAGAGGTTATCAGAGGGAGTGTGACCTGGAAAGGTATATCTCTCTTCCTGGTTCCTTCCTTCATTCTCTCTACTTCTCTACTACCATGATGCAAGCTCCTTCTACTCTGTGATGCTACACTGCCATGCAGCCCTGCCTTGCAACCAGTCAACCAGGGACTGAAACCTCTACAAAGTGAGAGCCAAAATAATTTTCTCCTTTCTTAAATTGTGGATGCTGGATATTTTGTTCCAGTGATGAAGGGAAATGACTAAGATACATTCCCACCAACAATGTAGAAGTTTCATTCCCCCACAGTCTGGCTAGCATTCGTTGTTTTTTGAATTCTTGATGATGGCCATTTTTTCTGGATTAAGTTGGAATCTCTGTGTTGTTTTTATTTACACTTCTATAATGGTCAAGGGCGCTGAACATTTTTTCATGCACCTATTGGTCATTTGTACTTCTTTTAAGAGGTATCTACTCATTTTATTTTTATTTTATTTTATGTTATTTTTTTTGCGGTACTGGGGATTGAACTCACAACCTCGTGTCTGCTGGGGCAGGCGCTTAAGCCACTGAGTCAAACTCCCAGTCCTGGTTTTTTGAGGCAGGGTCACACTGTGTAGCTCAGGCCAGCCTTGCGCTCGCGTTGTAGCCCAGGCCAGCCTTGAACTCACAACGCTCCTCCTACCTCAGCCTCCCGAGTGCTGGGATTAAAGGCGTGCGCCACCACGCCCGGCTTAGAAGTATCTACTCATTTTAATTGCCCATTTTTTGATTGGGTCTTTTAGTTTGGAAGAGTTTGAGTTTTTGGAGTCTGAGGAGTAGCTGGCAAAATATTTTCCCATTCTGTAGATTTATAGCTTAGTTGCTATGATGACTAGCTTCACAGTTAACTTGAAAGTAAGGAATACCTTGAAACCTGGGAAGGCACTATTTTTGGGTGTGTCTGTGAGGGATTTCCAGAGGAGATTAGTATGTGAACCTGAGTGGACTAAGTGGGTGCGATCTGCTGTCAAGGTGGATGAGGGTCATGCAAGCAGTGAGTGTCCAGGAGAGAACAAAAATCAACAAACAAGTCAAATGTACCTATCTTGCTATTTTTGCTGCTGAATTCTCAGAGGATTTCTTTTTATCAGAATTCTGACCTTAGCGCCTAACAGCATAGAACCAGTAGCATTAAATGTGTCGTTATGACTTCTTAATGACATCCCTTTTGAGAATGTGGTTCTTAACTTTTGGAGGTCACACACCTCCTTGAAAATCAGTCAACAAGCTGGTCTTAATGATGCGATGGCACAGGTCTGTAATCCCAGCACTTTGGGAGGCTGAGGCAGGAGGATCACAGGTTTGAGCCTATCCTAGCCTGGGCAGTTTAGTGCCTGAGCAAAACCCTATCTTGAAAAGGATGGGCTGGAGATGTAGTTTGGTGTGAAGGCCCTGGGTTTGATTCTCAACACACACACATGCCCCAACTGAGATTTTGGACACTTTTCCCTAAAAATACAGTGCACATAGATTTTACATATGCATTATAGGGAGGAGTTTTGGACTTCTTAAAGACAATCCATGGATCCAGGTTGATTACCTTAGCTCTACTTGATGCTTCATGGGAAGGTAGAAAGTCTGAATTATCCTTGACTCTGCTATTAAACAGTTAGGCCGCTTGTTATGACTTGTGTCTAGATGTCCCCCCACAGCCTCATGCAGTTATAGATGGGGCTTTTGCAGAGGTGCCTAGATCTAGAGTGTGTGATGCTGGAATTGATTCATGGTGCAATACTAGGATAAACGGCACTAGAATTAAGGGTGTGAGTGCTACCCATCCTAAGTAGCTTGGATAAGATATAAGGGATAGAAAGAGCAGTTTTTGTCTCTTGTTGCTTTGCTACCTTCTGCCTGCTATGAACTGTTTCTCCTCTGTGATGTCTGTCTGCCACACCACCCTGCCTTGGAGCCAACTGATTACAGACTGAAACCTCTATGAACTGAACTAAATAAATCTTTCCTCCCTTAACTTGTGGGTGTCAGGTATTTTGTCTGAGCAACAAGAGAAAAGCAAGGCACCACATTGAGGCTAATCTGTTAACTTCTATAGGTCTGAGTTTCCTTATCAAGTAAATAAAGGTTTTGCCATATGTTAATCTTCATGATCCAGTTCTGCTATGTAATTCTATTCTGACTTTCTAATCTTCTTTTATGAATAGGAATTGGTTTCACTCAGCAAAGGCCTGAAATCCTTGTTTTTGGCTGAAGAAAAGAACAACGACTCAGGATCTTGTCTAGAGACATTGTCCTGTCTTTTGTTAACACAAACATACATTGAGGGCCTATTATGTACCCAGTCTTGTGAAAAGTGCTGGTGTTTCATAGATAAATAAGGCTTCATCCTTGCCTCATAAAGTGGGAGAGGTTTCAATGTACTTACAAATACATTTTCTGTTTTCAGAAGTGAGAAAAGACCAAGTTACGTGAGTTTCCCTGGGTGTGCATAAAAATCTGCTTAAATGGTCTCTATTCAGACTTTTCCTGGCAGCTACGTTTCTAATTCAGCTCTCTCCTTCAGGGGAAAAGCTAATGTATGGAGAACCAGGCCACTTTGCCATTCTGCAGCTCAGTGCTTGCCAGAGACCAGCTTTTAATTCTTAAAGGGACCAGGCCTTTCTTTGCAGAAGCCTTCAAAAACACCCCTTAACAGCCCAGTTCACAAGTAGGCAGGCCATAGTTTCCTCACACCCACATTGCTTTCCTAACTTCCAAGCAGGCGGAGAAAGATCTGCAGGGTTGAGCTGGTTTATGAGGGATACAATAGAGCATTGAGAAGTTCTCATTTTTATTTACTTATTTGATAATCTGCTACTTATTTTATTTTTCCTCTTTTGTTCAGTCTTTGTCTTTCTCCCTTTGATACTCACCCGATTCCGACAGCATGATTACTTAATACTTACCTGCCAAATTAACTGACTTATTTTACCAACTGGGTGAATATTCAATACCTTGACACTTGCTATTTGAGTATTTTACTGAATGTAAAAAATGTCCCCAGTTATATCTTATCCAAAGGCGAAGCCCTAGGGCTCCTTTTATTTAAGGAAAAAAACCCATTTGTTGCTTTTGTATTTATAAACTGCATTTGGTTATAATACATGTTCCACTATAAGATAGAGGCAACCAGTATTCTCCTTCCAGTTACAAAGGGTGAAAGATACATACATAAGCATATATTCCCATTCAATTTTGTGGAAATTGCTCTGCTACCCCCCCAAAAGAATATGGCTTTGTTCACAAAGATTCAGTTCCTGGAATGGGCCAATTAAGCTGTTTTTTGTTTGACTTTTTTTTTGTATATAATCAATCATGAATAAATATTTCCCAAATACCACATACCTGCCTTTTTTGTGAGTAGAAGTGGGATTAATGACATTTTTTTCTTTTTCTTTTAATCTTTCTGGAAAGATACCACTGGATCACATATTTTTTGTAATATATATCTCCGTTTCCTCAAACAAATCCTTAACTAACACACAAATCTTGAAATAATTATTCACATCTAGGGCTTGTTTGAGAGTGGCATGCTGTAGTGGGCCTGTCTAACCTGTGGGCCACATGCAGCCCTGGACAGATAGTACTGTGGCCCTACAGGATTATAAACTTTTGACAGTATTATGTGATTGTTAGTGTTGTTTTTTCATGATTCAATTGTGCAGTGCTCCATGGTGGATTGTGTAGGTGACTATGGCATAATAAATATTTTATTCTAATATCAGGAAATCGATTTGTAAATTCTCATTATTTTAGTGTAGAGATTTCCATGGAATTCATGGTATGTGATACTGTAATGGACTAAATGCAAAAGCAGATATTTGAAGCAGTTATCTTAAACTAAACATTAAAGAAATTTTCAAAAAATATGAAATGCTGCCTCTGTTCCCTATATTTTGTGTTGTAAAATATAGCTACATTTCATTCATCACATTGTTTATATTAGTGTGTAATGGGTCTATTACTATCCTTAATTCAATGAATTAAGTTCTCAGTTTGCATGTATAACATGGCAAATATCAATAGGTATACCCATATGAACAAAAGCTCTTTGGAGTTTCTGTATTATTTGAGTGCAAATCAAAAAGCTTTAGAACTGCTGCTCTGTTATCATATATGCATCATATCCAGTACAGGGAAAAAGAAAGATTGCAAGTTTAGAAAATCAACTAATATGGAGCCTGAGGGTATTTTTCTTCATAAGATGTAATAACGTGTAAATTTCAATGCTGTTGCAATTGTATGCTTTATGAAGAATTATTGATGGGACATTACACATTCTGTTATATGAATTCACTCAAATTTAGAAATTCAGGGCTAATTGCCAGTGCTCTTTGTAATTTGATCATTGTTGAATAGGTGGATTTTTCATTTGTCACTGAATTGGAATGTTTAGCCATTGTTTCACAGGTGAAGTTAGTGGCATTATCATTTGCTCTGTTTTCCCCATATTTTGTTGGCTCTGGAAGATAAACAGTATTTGGTGACTTGTTTAGTACAATTATGTATGATCATCTAAAATTCATGACTACTGTGTGTTTGTTAATTAATTTAAAAGGTGATAGGTTAAAACATAACTGTTAATGGTGTTGATGAAACTGTAAAAATTGATATTAGTGCTGGCTCTCCATAATTTTTTCTAATTATGTTTCCTTTAGTCTTATATACTTCTGTTCTTCCTATCCTTCAGAGAGGACTGTGTCCAGTTTTAAACAATTTAATCGAGAGGGTGCAGCATTTAGAGAGATATTTTACAGAAGAAATGCTTAAATTAATTGAGTCTGTTTAGCCTGAAAAAGAGGACTTAACAGAAATCTCCAAGTGTAGAGTGCCTTATTTTGCAGAAGATGGAAACCAGCTGTCCTTTAACTCAAGGAGACTAGAGTAAGAGGACATGGACTTAAAGTGTAATCAGAGGGATTTAAGACACAATGAATATGTTTCCACACAGCAGCGGCTAGTAGACCCTAAGTGGGTTCGTGAAGGCAGCTGTGGGCTTTCTTTCTCTGAAGCCTTGGGAATTTGACACTGTTCTCATGTTGATCAGTTGTAGGCAGAAATTAGGCGACTGCTTCCTAACTTCTTAAGACTTTGGCACTTTGACATTTTAAAATTTTCATTGGAACAACTGAAAAGGGCTGATAGTCCTTTGTAAAATTGTATCTGAATATGATAATGAGGAGGGGGGAAAGAAAGGGAACAGGCCATAAATACACAGAATTCAGCAACCCTTGTTTCTAATTGTCTACTTGCTTCCTTTCTTCTCCCTACAGTTCATATTCTACCCATCACTCACAATGATCTTTTTATTTATTTTAAAAATATTATGCCAAATATTTTTATTCTGGTAAAATGTACATAACATAAAGTTGACCTGTTAGCCATTTTAAGTGTACAGTTCAGTAACGTAAAGTGCATTCACATTGTTGCACAACGATTTCCACCGTCTATCTTTAGAATTTTCCCATTTTGTAAAGGTCAAACTCTGTACCATTAAATACTAACTCCTCCTTGGCCCCTCCTCCCAGATCCTGATAACCTCTACTATACTTTTTATCTCTTTGAATTTGAAGAATGTTTTTTTAAAAGGGCTTATCATTTCCCTTACCTTAGTCCTTGCTATTGCCTCCCATTGTAATTACAGTGCATTCTCAATAGCCCACTGTGGCTCTCCCTGCCTCTCTGGTTTTGTTTCAAGTACTTTTTCTATTGTTCACTGTGTCCCTTTACTTTGCCTTTATGTTTTTGGTCTCTCTGATATTCCAAAATCCTTCCCACCTTGGGACCTATTCCTTTGTTGGAATGGGTCCCCCACCAGCTTTTCATTGCTTCTCTTTTTTCATTGTTGGAGTCTCAGCTCTGGTCTGATCTCTTTGGAAGGCCTCCCCTAAGTACTTAATGCAAAGAAGCAGCCTCTCAGTCCTTTGTTTCTTATTACTCCATTTTTACTTTCTTTATTGTATTTATCAATGCCTGGAATTTATCCACATCCAAGATACCGTGTATCCAGAATTTGGCTGCTTCTCTCACTTCCACTCTTAACTCCCTGCTCTAAAGTACCATCTGTCCCTAGGATGGTGATGGTAGCCTCTTCCGCCCTTTGCAGTCTTTTCTCAACACATCAGCCAGAGGAATTCTTTAAACACAGAAGTCAGATCGCATGTGTCTCCGTTACTCTTAGACTGAAAGCCAAAGTATTTGTCAGTGACCTGCAAGGCCCTCATGATCTGGCCCTCGGAGGCCATTTGGACCATAGTGCTTGTCGGCTCCATCTCACCCATTTTATCTCATATAACACTGGTTTCTTTGCTGTTCATTGATCGAGCCACTGGCCACAATCAGTGGTTTTGCACTAATAGATTCCTTTTTAATATTCTATAACATTTACTTATCCTATTTATTTCTTCTTATTTATCTCCAGAATACATGGATATATAGGTACAGGGTAGAGATTTTTATCTATTTAACTTATTGCAGTATTCATAATATCTAGAACAGTGCCTGCTGTATTGTAGATATGTATGGGTTGAGTTGTGTCCCCCTCAGAAGATAGTTTGAAGTCCTAATTTCTAGTGGCTATAAATGTGACCTTATTTAGAAATGAGGGCTTAGTGTAATCAGATTAAGATGAACTCCATTGGGGCTGGTGACCTTATAAAAGGAAAATGCTATGTGATGACAGAGATTGAAGGAATGTGGGTGCAAACCAAGGAATGCCAAAGATTGACAGCCATCATCAGAAGCTAGGAAGGTTGGAGAAGGATTCTACAGAGGGAAGCAAGATCCTGCTGACTCCTTGATTTTGCACTTCCAGAACTGTGAGACAACACATTTGTTTTAAACCACCCAGTTTGTGGTACTTTGTTATGGCAGCCCTAGGAAATCAATGCAATATTTGAAAAGTATCTGTTGAGTGAACATCTATTTTTACATGTTTGTGATCCATATCCTCCACAAGAAGGAAAGCCCTTTAATGACAGGACCTGTGCCTTATCCTCCATTGTTTCCTTGGCATGTAGAATCATGCCTGGCATGCGGATGTGTTTTATAATGTTTCAGAGTAGTGCATGGTGGTAAGAAAAAAAGAATACAGGTGCCAGACAGCATGGAATCAGGTTCCAGCCTACCACTTAGCAGCTGTGTGCCTTCGGGTATGGCTTCTACATCTCTGTCTCTTCATTCACAAGAAGCGCTAACATACCTACACACAGCATGTAGGATAGTGTCTGAGTATTAAGCACACCGCACCTATTGTCTGTCATTCTTATCCGTGATTTATATGGCTCAATGAGACTAAAATTGACAAAACCTTCATGAATCGTGGATTCAAGAGGCTAAGAAATCTCTGTGGAACTGTAGGCAAGTGTTTTTCTCTTGGGACCTCTAGCTCCTCCTGTGCAGAGGAAAGTGTCGGATTGATGCTCCTAACATGATTTCCAGTTTCAGTCTTTTGTGAGTTATTCAGTGTATTGCATGTACAATAGGCAAGACAGATGTTGCCTTCCAAAGTTAGATGGAAGGTATGTTCTCTAGGTTTAGGGTTAGGGTTGGACACACTTGAGACTAAGACTTGATGAGTGTTCAGTTGAGGAGAGGTGTAGAGAAGGGAAAAGCTTGGCTTTCCCTGATACCCCATCCCCTTTTGGGTCGAAATCCAGGCTACAGTAGGGAATCCTTGCAAGCTCATTGGGGCTACTTTATACTGAAAATAATATTCTTGTGATTCCTTTTGTATTTTATTGATACAGAACTGAGACTAAGACTTGATGGGTGTTCAGTTGAGGAGAGGTGTACAGAAAGGAAAAGCTTGGCTTTCCTTGATACCCCATCCTCTTTTGAGTGGAAATCCAGGTTACAGTCGGGAATCCTTGCAAGTTCATTGGAGCTACTTTATGCTGAAAATAATATTCTTGTGATTCCTTTTGTATTTTATTGATACAGAACCGATTTAAAAAAGAACATCATTATCTTGGCATAGCGCATGTTACTGCTTTTACTTGATAGCATGCATGGCCTATTATTATTATTATTATTATTATTATTATTACAGTTACAAGACAGGTGCAGTAAATAGGTGCCAATGAGATTATGGATCACACAAAAGTCTTGTCAAAGTGGAACAAAGGTAGAATGCAGCACCTGTCACTTCAGGCTGAGACTACTTACATATCAGGCTGAAATATTAACTGAGCTGGTTAGTAATTGGTTAGTTACCACTCAACTCATTCAAATAGTTAGATCTCCTTTGTGTGTAGACATATCATCTAGACATCCCAGATTTCAACTAATCCTCCCACTGGTACCATTGTTATCCTAGGTTTTGTGCAGAAGGTTTATGAACAAGTGATAAGTTTTCATATCACCAAGTCAGGTGATATGAAAAAAAATTAATAACCAAGTCAAATCCTATTAAATCACATTGCTTGTTCCAGAAGTGGGCAATATTATTGGGCATTATCAGTGGTAAAGAAAGCAGAAAAAAACACAGTTCTAGTCTGAACATCTTACCACTTACTTCAAATATGATCTTGTTTAAGTCACTTACAATTGCCTGGAAGTAGTGGTAGAGGAACCTGCTTTACCTACTTTATAGGGTTGTTATAATCGCAGACAAAATAATGTATGCACTAGTGCATTATCAATTTTAACATACTAAGCAAAAGTTACTTATTGTTAAGGCTTCTATGTTTATAGTGGATTTTTAAATGGTAGTGTAATATAATTAAGCGCTTGAGCTCAGTGATGCATGTAACAACTTTGTGACTTTACAGTGATTAGCGGCCCCAGGGCAACTTCAGGTGTAATGGGCACTTAGCAAATTTGTGGAACTTTTAATAGGGTAAAAGTTCCTTCCTTTCCTAACATAGAATTTTTTAAGCGTGTCCTTTGTCCTGTGCCCTGTGTCTCTGTAGTTTCTTCCACATTTCAACTCATGATGTTGGCTTGGTCATGGACTTGCTCTGGCTAATGAAATGTTAGCAAATAAGATGTCCTGATGTGCTTTGCATGTCCCTGATGGTTTGGCTTTCTCTTTTGGACTCTTTTGGACTTTTTTTTTTTTTGCCATAAAAAGAGCCTATTTCCTGTAGTTATTGGTTGAAAGAGAGTGAGAAGTATGATGCATACTTGGACTCGGCCTGCAGCCTGACATCAAACCCAGCCAGACATCAAACCCAGCCAGACATCAAACCCTGACATCAAACCCGGGTATCTCTGCAGCTGCAGAGATACCCGAGGTAATCCTCAGAGCTATGAACATGAAAAATGAATCTTTATCAAAGACCCCTGAAGTTTTAGGTTGTTATGCAGCAATACTGCAGCAAAAACTTTATTAGTACATCATAAAATAATACAAAAAAAGTAAAGTAACCCATACTTTTAATACCATAGACAAAAGGATCTCTATAAAATTGCCTCTCTTGGTTTTTTTTCATGGTCATGAGATGATTTCACCTCTTCAATTAATTTGCTAACAACAGATTGACCTTCACAGCCACCATTTTCTTCTTTCTTCCTTGTTCTCTTAGGAGAGCTCAGGCTCTTTCCAACTTTTGCTGGCTTTGCAGCCATCATAGCTAGGTCCTTGTATACTCATACCATCCCTAACCTACCCTTACCCCGCCATCCCACAAAATAGATTTTTCTGAACAAAATCTGAGACATTGGCAATAATAATATAATAGCAACTTTTATTGTTTTCATTTTTTGTCTTGTAATAGGTTCTTAGGAAGAAAGAGAAGCTGGTTGTGGTGGTGCATGCCTGTAATCCCAGCACTCGGGAGGCTGAGGCAGGAGAATTATGGCAAGTTCGAAGCCAGCCTGGGCTATATAGGGAGTTCAAGGCCATCCTGAACTATATAGCAAAACCTTGTCTCAAAAAATTCAAAAAATAAGAATAAAAATAAAAATAACTCAAAGCAGAATTCTAATTATGACTGGGTTTACACAGGTAGTGCTAGAGAAAGGGTAATTATAGTTCTGTTGTACTGCTTGTCTGCTCACAACTTTAGCGGCTTGAAAATGTCACTTTGTTTTGCTCGTAGTTTTATGGGTCAATAGTTTGGGAAGAACTCAGCTAGGTAGTTCATTTCTGATCCATGCGGCATCAGCTAGGGTGGCCAGGATGTGATGATATATTTTCAAATGGCTGCTTCACTCAGATGTTGGGGACCTGGCTTAGGATGGGGACAGTTGATTCTGTCAGCTGGAAGTTGAGCTGGGGCTAACATCTGAGGGGCCTACATATGATCTCTGTATGTGGCTTGGGCTTCTCTTACCATGGTGGATGGATTTCTAGAGACAGCATCCTAAGAGCATTCTCAGGAAATGGAAGATGTCAGACTTTGAGTGCCTGGGTCAAGAAGTTGACACGTCACTTACGCTGTATTCTATTGCTCAAAAGGTCACAGGGCTTTCCCAGATTCAAAGGGAGGGGACTTAGAAATCCCTCATCATGACCAGTTTTTATCACATGTGTATGGACGTTGTTTTGCTCAGAGGGCTTTAACAAATAAATGAGGGCCGGGAGTATAGCTCAATGGTAGATTGGCTTGCTAGTGTACGTGAAAGCCTGGGTTTGATTCCCAGAAATGTGAGAGAGGGAAAGAGAACTGAATTGGGAGCTTGAGGCTGGCAATTTGTTTGTTAATTTTTTAGGCATCATTCCTTTTTGCGCTTCCATCAAATGAAAGCTTGGTAAACCGATAGTAAATCCTAATCCCTATCAGATAAAGTTACATGCTAGCTCTGGTATATAATCAAAACATGCAGTAAATATTTAAATAAAAAATTATTACTGTAAAAGACACATCGGCCTTATCCCCCCTCAAAGTACTCGCCCTTATTTTGAGCACACTTGCCGCATTGCTCTTGACACTTTCCTGAAGCAGTTCTGGAAGTCCTTTTCATGAATGTCTTTAGTTGTATGGAGGCGGTTGCCTTGATGTCTGGAATCAATTCAAAACATTTACCTTTCAGGGTCATTCTGACTTTGAGGAAGAGCCAGAAGTTACATGGTGCCAGATGCAGTGAATAAGGTGGAGGAAGACACAATGTAATGCTTTTACGAACATGCCTTTCTGTTTGATGGCACTTGGCAGCAGCATTCACTGTATTTTTGGTCATAATGCCACTTAGAGAAGTTGTTTCAGAAAAATGCTTTCATATTTTGTCCTCTAGTTAACTTGAATTTTGTCTACAGTTAATAATGCATTTATTGACCCTAAACTTGTGTTTTTTTTTTTTTAAGCAGGGGCATTTTTTGGTTAAATATAACTTCATTCTAAAAGAGAAGTCTGTGTGTGCATGTGTGCGTGTGTGTATGTGTGTAAATTTGATTCTTATTGTGAAAAAGTAGCAAAGTTTTAATAGACAAATATAATACAGTCCTTCTAAGCTTCTATTTCTGAATTGTTTCTGATGGAACTTTATATACCGGCATAATTTATATAGTTCATATTTGTTAATAATTCACACTGCAGTTTCCCACTGCTTTGCTGTTTGGACATTTTAGGCTTTCAGGACAGCTGGCCACCTTTGCTGAGGCCCAGAAGCACGTTTTGTGTGTGTGTGTGTGTGTGTGTGTGTGTGATTCACAAAGAAAACTGGTGTGTGGCCAGAATGGGCAGCGACAGGTGGAAGGCTCAAAGGTCACTCTTTGTACAGGTTCCCACCACGACTGCACACTCTCCACTTTTGTTATGTTAACCTCTTAATTACCCATAGACAACCAAGAGTGGTGAAGGAAATTAACTGAACTGACTTAGAAGGCTGCTGCACAGCCCGCTGAGACCCAGGGATGGGCTCTATATAATTTTTTGGTCTGGGTGTAAACCTGAAATAGACTTCAGAGGAGTCCAGAAATTCAAAAATAAACCAAAGGTTTGGGGATCATTTCTTAGAGCACAGCTGCTTGCACCATTCATTAAACAGACAGATTTGTGCAACCTTCCTAAATGCCCAAAAATAATATTTGGATTTTTCTAGTCTTTGGGTAATGTGTTCTTCGTTTAAGAGCAGGATATGCTACCAGATATTTTTTTTGGGTATGTATGTGGAAGTGGTGAGATTTATTACTTAGCAAAGGATTAACCTAGCTGACAGTCAAGTCTTGGTTTTAAGACAATGTTATAGTTATTAACATTTTTTTGTTCCCTTAGATTCAATTCCATGTTGAATTTATTCTTTCATAAAGGAGCTTGAAATAAATGACCTTTATTAAAGCAGACCAATTGCATATACTAATGTGGCCAATAATGACCAATTTTCTAAAATTACTAAAGAATTGTTATGTTGATGTGGACTGTACTCCATTACACACACATGTACACATATAAATTTATATATAAATCTCAATTATAGTCTTACATATAATTTAAATATAAATCTCTAAATTAAAATTTTTTAGGTATTTAATTCTTGTTATTTTTAAAGTAGATCTCTCTGAGAGAAGCATTAATGTTTATGGGCAAGGAGAAAATATATACTCAACAGGAAATTTCCAGATTTCAAAAAAATCTTATAAAGATTTGTCTTTAACTCACAGTAAAGGAAACTAAGGTGCAGAGAGATTGAGTAACTTGCTTTAGGTCACAAAACAAATAATGGCCAGTTTAGAAAAATTGAATAGTGGAAAAACAAGGGCCCTGTTTTTCTGTCGAAACTATTCAGTTTTCTTTGTATTGATGAAAGAATCTGAGTCTAAGGTATAAGATGGAAAATAAATTTCAGGAAAGATTTCACTATGAGTTTATGTAATACATCATGTGGCAATCCCTCATTTTCCTACCTTTTTGGGTGCTTATGGTGTGTCTGGATCTCTAACACAAATACTACCACTGTGAGCACAGCCAGTGAGTGCTCTGCTCACTATACTTGATTTGTAGCCTCTTCATTGAATAGTATACCCAGTAGGAGGGCTACCAAGTAAGTTTTGTTTAGTATATATTTAGTCATCCATCCAAGAACTATACAGTAGATGAAGGTAGAGATACAAGTGTGATTTAGACAAGACCTCAACCCTTGACATGACCATAAGCATGTATGTAGACCATGCTAATAAGGTGTGTAATAGCTCTGACAGAGATGAAAGAGAAACTGATTCTTTTCAGAAGATTTATTGAAGGCTTCACAAGGTAAAGGCATGTTAGTGTGATGTTTAAAGATGGAGAGTTTATTGGGTAGAGAAGAGAGGAAAGCAGAGTGGGTGAGCATGCTCAAGGGCAAAGTGTATCTGAAGTCATGGAGTGTATGGGGAACTATATGCGCTTTGGTATATTTGAAGGGTAAACTGTGTCCATGTGTGGGACTTGGGGGAGAAGAACTTGGAGAGATGAGTTGAAACCAGACAGTGAAGGGATGTCCAGGCAAGGAAAAACCACAGAAAGATGAAGGAGGCTGATCAGATTTTGTTTTTCAGAAAGTTAGGTGTGAGGAAGGGACTATTGATGAAAGCAGTAGCATTGGTGGGAATGAGGAGATGAGGTATGCTAGAAACGACTGAGAGATGCTACTTGCAGTATTTGAAAATGGATTTTTAAAATTGTGGTTGAAGGAAAATGCAAAGTGGTTCTGGAGTTTCAGATTTTAGGCAAATCAACTGAAACGAATTCCAGGATAAGATGGAGATTGGAAGAGGGATAGAAAAAACTGAGTTTTGATATGTTGAGTTTGAGGAGTCTGAAATGGAGAGGTGGAGGTGAACAGAGGAATGTTAGAAACTTGCCTCTGGAGCTCAAGAGGAAAAAGTTGGAAATAGAGATTTGGGGTTCAGGTATATATATATATATATATATATATATATATATATAGAGAGAGAGAGAGAGAGAGAGAGAGAGAGAGAGAAATTAAAGCTGTAGAAATAATAGAACAGTTATGGTGAACTTTTTAGAGCTTTCAATGATACAAAAACCCTACACATGTGCCATAGGTTGCCACCACCACAATAGAGTCATGAAGAGAAAGTGGAGACAGGAAGCAGTGACCAGAGAGATCAGAGCAGAACCAAGAAAGAATGCTGCCTGGGAAGCAGGGAAGATAATTTAAAGGGACTGAATGGTTGGCAAGTGATTTGGGGAGACTCAGGAGACTAAATGTTGCTAACAAACTAGAATTTAACATTTAGGATTTAGCCACCAGTGACCAAGTCAGTTAAAAGGGTGGTATATTAGCTTTCATGTTGCTGGGACGAAATACCTGACATCAGCAACTTAAAGGAGGGGAATTTTTTTTTAATTTTATGGAAAAAAGGGTAAAATAAAATTTCATAACAAAAGACTAGGAGAATAGCAATAGTTAACACATTGCATATCGTTATCTTTAAAATAGTTACTCAGAGTGTAAGATATGGGCATAAAAATTCAACTGACATTAGCACAAACCTTCCTTTTCAATGAACTAAGAGATACTAATAGTGAAACTGACTTCCATTTTTTCACTTTTCCCTACTGTCCTTTTCCCTTTATCCCATCCTAGTTCCTATTTCCTTGATAACAGTTTCTTCTCATTTTGTAATATTTATTGTACATTTTAGAACTTATTTACTCTTTCAGTTTCTCACACCAGGGAGACAATATGATGTTTACACATGTGAGTCTGATTTATTTCATTCATGAGTATGGTCTCAAGTTGCATCCATTTATGCATAAAAGTCTCAAGTTTATGCTTCTTTATGACTGAGTAGTACTCCATTGCATAAAGATCAGTTCTCTGACATGTAGAAAGTCAATTTTTTCAGCACCCTTTTTTAAGGAGGATATCTTTTTTCCAATGAATGTGTTTGGCACCTTTGTCAAAGATAAGGTGTCTGAATGTGTATGGAGTTGTGTCTACATCTTTTAATCTGTTCCATTGATCCTCAGATCTGTTTTATTTGCCAGTACCATACTGTTTTTTTTTTATCATAGTAGCTCTGTAGTATGATTTAAAGTAAGGGTTTTTGGTACCTCCTGCCTTGCCTTTGTTGCCCAGAGTAATTTTTTGCTATTCTAGGTCTCTTCTGGCTCCAAATGAATTTTAGGAATGTTTTTTCTAGTTCTGTGAGTTGTGTTGTTGGTATTTTGATTGGATTACATTAAAGCTGTATACCAATTTTGGGAGTATGGCCATTTTTATTATGTTGGTTCTTCCTACCCAAGAGCAAGTGATGTGTTTCCATTTGCTAATATCCTCTTAATCTTATTTTTCAGAGTACTGTAGTTGTCAATGTAAAGATCTTTTAACTTCTTCGTTAGATTGATTCCTAAGTATTTCATTTTTTGGGTGCTGCTGTGAAAGGCATGGTTTCCTTAATTTTTCTCTCAGTAAATCTGTTATTTGTGTATAAGAATGCTATTGCATCTATATTAATTAGAGTTATTAGCCTGTAGTTCTCTCTTTTGGTTGGATCCTTCTCTGGTGTTGGTATCAGAGTAATATTTGCTTTGAGGAATGACTTTGGGAGTATTTCTTCCCTTTCAATTTTATTAAAAATTTTGAAGAGTAATGTAGATAGATCTTCTCTAGATTTATTGTAGGATTCAGCAGTGAATTCACCAGGACGTGGGTTTTTCTTTGTTGGTAGGTTTTTAACTACAATTTCATTGACTGATACTGGTTTATTTAGAATTTTTATATCTTCTTGATTCAGCTTTGGTAATTCATATGTATCTGGGAATCTATTTCTTCTGTGTTTTCATCTTATTAGAGTAAAAGTTCTCAAAGTAGGTATTACGATGATTGTTTAGCTTTCTACAGAATGCATTGTGATTTCACCCTTTTCATTCCTAATTCCATGGATTTGAGTTTTTTTCTTTCCTTTTTTTTTGTAAGATTGGCTAAGAGTTTATCAATTTCATTTAGTCTTTCAAAGAATCAACTCTTTGATTCATCGATTCTTTTTATCGTTTTCTTAGTCTCAGTTGTATTTATTTTTACTCTGACCTTTATAATTTCCTCCCTTGTATGACTTTTGGGCTTGATTTGTTCTTCTTTTTCTAGAGGTTCAACATTAGGTTGTTTATTTGAGCTTGCCTGTTTTCCTGATGTGAGAGTTCTGTGCTATAAATTTCTCTCATTGGACTGCTTTCTTTGTGTTCCATAAATTCTGGTATGTTGTATAGGCATTATCACTTAGTTGTAGATACTGCTTAATTTCTTCTTTAATTTCATCTGTGACTTATTAGTTGTTCAGAAGGGTATTATTTAATTTCCGTGTGTTTATGGAGTTTTTGTGATTTCTTTCGCCATTGATTTCCAATTTCATTGCACTGTGGTCTGATAATATACATGGGATAATTTCAGTTCCTTTGCATTTAAGCATGTTCTATGAGCTAGTATGTGGTATATTTTGGAGAATGTTCCATACACAGCTGAGAAGAATGTGTATTCTGCTGTGGGGTGGAGCACTCTTTAGACATCTACTAAGTCCATTTGTTCACATGTTTGATTCAGTTCTGATATTTCATTGTTGATTTTTTTGTCTAGTTGATCTGTTTGTGACAGTGCAGTATTGAGGTCCCCTGTTACAAGTGCATTAGTGCTTATTTGATTGAGGATTAGGTTTATGTCCATTAATATTTGTTTATATACTTGGGTGCACCAGTATTTGGTATGTATGTATGTGTGTGCATCCATATTTGTATCTGTATCTTTTTGTCTTCTTGGAATTTTCCCTTAACAAGTAAATAGTGACCTTCTTTGTCTCTTTTGATCAGTCTCAGCTTGAAGTTCACTTTGTCTGCAAATAGAATAGCTACCCCTGCTTTTTTCTGGGTTCTTGTCACATCGAGTATTGTTTTTCATCCTTTGACTTTCAGTCTATGAATTTCTTTTTGCATTGAATGTTTTTTTATATGTAGCATATTCTTGGATCTTGTTTCTTGATCCATTTTGCCAATCTGTTTCTTTCAATTGGTGAATTGAGGCCATTTACATTGATGTTTGTAACTGATAATATATTGGAGTATCCTTGTCATTTTATTTTTACTGTTATTGGTTCCCTGTCTTTCCCCTCTGTTTAATTGCTTGCTTTATCTGGTGGCTTCTTTCTATTGGTGCTTGTGGAATTTCTTTCTAAAAAATCCTTCAGAACATTTTATAAGGCTGGCATGGTGGTCATGAATTTCTTCAGTTCTTTGTCATGGAAGAATTTTATTTCTCCATTGATTCTGAAAGATAGTTTGGCAGGGTACATCATCTGTGTTGGAAGTTGTTTTCTTTCAGGACTTGAAATACTTTACTCCAAGTTTTCCTTGACTTGAGGGTTGTGTTGAGATGTCTGCTGTGATTCTGATGGGCTTTCCTTTATGGTGTTTTGTTTCTTTTCTCTAACAGTTCTTAATATTCTGTTGTGCTGAATTTCTGGAATCTTGATTATTATACACCTTGGTGTAGATTTGTTTTGGTCATGGCTAATTGGAGGTCATGCCTCACTTATCTGTATATCAATTTTTTTTGTGTGTGTTTGGGAAGTTTTCTGCTATTACTTCTGTGAACATGTTTTTTTATGTTGTTTGTACTGACTCCTGCTTTTTTTCATTGACTTTGATCAATCTTATGTTCTTTGCATCACCTTGCAGCTTTTGTATTGATTTTTCATGGTCCCTTGCTATTTTTTAAAGATCTTTCTTTTCATGATTGCTAACCTCACTCCTGTCTTCTAAGTCTGATATCTGTCTTTATTTTTGTTCATTTGGTTTTACAGACTTTCAATGTAATTTTTAATTTCCTGGATATCTGTTTGGATCTTTTTCTTGGATTCTATTATTTTTCCAATGTTGGACACTCATAGTTTCCATCATTTTCCTAAGCTCATCTATTGTTTTTATCTATGTCTCCTCTACAGTCATTGAGCAAGTCCTCATTATGGTCATCCTCCTTCTTTTTTTACCTGAGAGATTATTTCTGATCTGATCTTCTTATAGCCTCTTTCATCTTTTTTTTTTTTTTACTTACGCTTTTGTTATTTCAGAAAATTCAGGCGAGTGGCATCTGATTTTCCTCTATCTCATTGTGTCCTGGATTTGTCCTGGGTGAGCTGGAGGTCTGGGATTACATTTTGCTTCTGTGTCTTCTATTTTTTAAAATTTGTTTTCTGTGTTGATACTTGTAAGTTTCTTATGTTAGATAGCTTTATCACTAGTATTGAGGCTTCCTTAGGAAATATCTATTCCTCAGAGATGTCTTCTAGGTATAGCTGGCTCTTGGTCTGTGTGTTTATTCCAAGATCCTACCTTCTCAATTTATTAGGGATGAAAAGTTTCTATCTGACTCAGTACCCATTCCTTTGGTATTGGATATGGTGATGATTATGGCCCCACATAATCACAGTGTGGTCATCCAAGAGTGAACAACTGATTACATCAGGTATGACATACTGGCTAAAGTAGTATGATTAGCAATAGCAATATCATCAAGCACAACCTAGAAATTGATAAATTGTGTTAACTGTTAATTTGCTATCTTTAACCATAGGAGCAAGTTCTATAGTTATATAACAAAATCAAACATAAACCAGAACTTGTTTGCAGTGTTTCCCCCTGGTAGAGTGATTTTACCCTGTTGGTGGGGTGTTTAAAAGGGATGGGGACAAAATGGTGATAACTGAGGAGAAATATATTAGAAGCAAGGATGAAGGACAAAGGATGACCACCCAAGCTTTGGCAAACTAGAGAAAAGGACAGGAGAGAAAGGATGAAAGAGAAAGCAAAAGAACATTGAAGTGAACCAGAAATACAAGAGACAATGTACATTCATATGTAAATATCAAAGAATCTAGAAAGACAGTTGAAGAAAGATAGAAACAACATGAACAGAACAATACAAAAAGTGTCAAAACCTAAACAACTTCCCCTTGCCCCCCCCCCAAAAAAAAGTCAACAGAAAAAGGCAAATGAAACTGATAAAGAGAGAAAGAAGAAAATTTCTGTGGTAGTGTTCAAGTCAAAGCCCAGATCTGTGCTGGGTAACACCACCAAGTCTGTAGTAGGGTTGGTGCCGGATGTAGTGTTGATCTTGGCCTCTAAGATGTGGGGGCTGAGGCCAGAGTCTTCAGCCAGCAGCTTTCTGGATGGCCTGCTCATGTTTCCTTACCCTGATTGTCTCAGCATTGTTTTTCCAGTTGCTGTGGCACCCTCAGACGGAGACACCTGAGGGCTACTCCCAATCCTGTGTATAGTTGGCCCCTTCTGGACTTTGTGCAGCCTCCTCTGTTCCACACCGCTGGCTCCTTTTGCACTGGTTGAAGGATGCGGGGGAGGGGGTGTGCTTGCTTCCCATTCACTGTCTCTCCATGCCCAAGATTGTTTGCACTGTTGGTCATGGCGGGGGGCATGCTGACCCGCCCCCCCCACCAAGGCTGCTTGTGCTGCTGGTCACAGGGCAGGTGCAGCGCTGACCCCCCAATCCTTGTCCCTCCACACCCAAGGCTGCCTGCACCACTGGTCGCAGGGTGGGAGGTGTACTGACTTCCCAGCCCAAGGTTGCTTGAATTCCACTTCCACAATCTGAGTCCCTTTCTCCTGCAGGTTGAGTTGGTCACAGGGCAGGAGAGGCCATGTTGTTCCACTCACTATCCTCATCGCTGCTCTGGTCTCTAACGTTGTTGCCGCTAGAGGTTCTGGTTTGCCTCTATGGCACACATGAAAAAACAAAAACAAAAAACTGGTGACCTGTCTAGGAAGGAGCAGCTTCCTGGTCACTCACCCAGTGTGTGTTGGTGAAATTTGCTGCCAGACTGCAGCGTCTTCTGTTTGGAGGAAGGCAAAAGAGGCAAGGGGCCTTGTATCCCAAATCTATGCTGTGTGGCTTGAGTTAGCCGCACTATTTCAATCCATCAGTTTTTTGGAAGCTTCCCCAATGTGGGAGACCTACAGGCAGCCCTGTGGGCCAAACAATTGCTTTATAAAGTCCTATGCCTATGTTTTGTTTGGTCTCTGAGTCTCTTATGTCAGATTGATTTTGGCTTCAGGATGTATGTCCCTCCCTTTCTTCCAGTTATCTGTGTTTTTAGTTGATTTTGCCTGACTAGCTCCAACATGGCTCCTCCTCTATTCAGCCATGTTGAAATTCTGGGCAGGGTGTGTGCATGTGCATGTGTGTGTGTGTGTGTATTTTAGATCTAAACTATAGCAGCTGGTTTTAAAACATGTAAAACACACCCCCCAAAAGTATGCACTCTTTAATATTGTCTATAGCACAATGAATTGAAAACTCTGGAGGGAGAGATTTTTAGTAGTGATTATCTCCGTGTGATGGTACTAGGGTGATTTTTAAAAAATATTTTTTGTTTGCTTTCCTAAATGCATGTCCTACATGTCTCACAATGACCATGCATTACTTACGTGTTCATAAAAGAATATGATAAAAAGAAAGTTATCAGTGACCTTGGTAAGAACAGTGACAGTGGAGTAATGGGAAGCAAAAACTTGGATTCTGATGGATTGAGGAGATACCTTGAGCTGAGGAAACAGGAACGGGAAGGTTGGAACAGGTTGACTTCTTGTTGGTAGCAAAGGCAAGAAATGAGAGAGAAGTAGCCTGAGTAGTAGGGTTGAGATAAGAATTTATTTATAGTAGCAGTTATCTAACCTTCTGCTCTAGGACACCTTTTTTTTTTTTTTTTATTTTTTTTTTGTGGCACTGGGGATCGAACTCACAACCTCGTGCCTGCCAGGCAGGCGCTTAAGCCACTGAGCCAAACTCCTGGTCCCAATGCTGGTATTAAAGGCTTGCACCACCACGCCCAGCTTAGGACACCTTTCTACTCCCCCCAAAATTGTTGAAGACCATGAGGAGCTTTTGTTTATGTAGATTTTCTCTACCAGTATTTACCATGTTATATATTAATAGAGAAACTGAAAGATGATTAATCTGAAAATAATAATACACTCTTTACTTTTTAACATAGCATACTTTCATGAAAACAACTATTTTACAAAGCCAAAAATAGGGAAAAGAGTGGCTCATTTTCATTTTTATGCTGTTTTTTTTTAAAGCAAGGTCTTGCTGTGTAGTCTAGGCTGGCTTTGAACTCACTGTATAGTCCAGGCTGGCCTCAAGCTCAAGGCAATCCTGCTTCAGCCTCCCAAAGTGCTAGGATTACAGGTGTTTGCTACCACACCCAGGTGTTTTTCATTTGTGCAAACCACTTCAATGTCTGGCTTACTAAAATACAGCTGGATTCTCATACCTGCTTTTACATGCAGTTGGTTACAATACATGTTGGTTAAAATAAACAAGAAGTGTTGGCAAAGGGAAGACCTTATGGACCCTCTGATGGGGCCTCAGGGGCCCCTGTCCTTGCAGGAGTTCTTGGACATTTTGTAAAACACTGATTTAGAGTTTGGGAAAAACTTGAGCATACGTACAAACATGCAGAGAGGATGAGGTTTACAATTCAAGACAGAAAAGCATAACTATTGGAGTATTCCAATATAGACGATTGACCTTTCTAATGAGGTAGGTAGGGTAGAGTTGTAAGGATAGGTGTGGTTATCAGTATATTTGGAGAAGTAGAGTCAAATGGATTTCACCTCCATTAACTTCAGTTTTCTCTGAAATAGCATAAAAAATTCTCTTTTGGAATGAGGGGGCACAGAGTGAGATTGTGACTTTCAGCAGACTGAGAAGGTGGTTGTTTCTATAGCTTTTCTCTGTGCATTCCACAAAATAAGGTGTTAGCTGTGTGAAGATTTGAGCATTTCTAGGGGCAGGCAAATACATTTCTATTGGAGTGTAGGGAGGATCTTGTGGTGAATAGTCACCCAGGAACCTTCTCTGCCATTCTTTAGTCCAAATGAGCCAAGAAAAGAAATGAGCAAGAACATTCTAAACCTAAAACCTGTGAGCACTATTGGGCAGGACATTTCTTTCTCCCTTGTTTAATAAGGTAATGTTTGTTAGCTATATGTGTGACATATATTTGAACCTGTGTCTTTGTAGCACTAGCACTAGTTCATCATACTACTTGGAAGGGATGTTCTCCAAAGCTTGGGGTTTCGGATTGTGACCTCTGTTTCTAGGGTAGGCCTGCATTTAAGAGTGGTCCTCTAATGGACTGGTTTTATATATTTAGGCTGGAGAGCTTGTGTATATGTCCATGTGCATACTCATGTGGCAGGCTGTTTGACTATTCAGCAACACTTGTAGTGTCTTTGGTGTTCAAGTATTTCTTGAAATGTTCAGGAGCAGAGTTTTGAAATGTTCAGCAAGATTAGAGAAAATTGCCCAGTGTAGTAGCACACGCCTGTAATCCCAGCACACAGGAGGCTGAGGCAGGAGGATTGTTGCAAGTTCGACACCAGCCTGGGCTACAAAGTGAGGTCAAGACCAGCCTGAACTGAGTAATGAGATGCTGTATCAAAAAAAAAAAAAGATGAAATGTAAAGTAGAAGTAAAAGGAGAGGTTAAACCAGTTGCAGAAGAAATTCAGTCTGAGACATATAAGCATAATTTTTTTGCTGTTTCTTTAGTTTAATATGGTTGAAACAAATTTAGTTGATTAAACAAAAGCCTCTTTTGGGGAATGAGTTAAAAATATGATCTGGTCTCATTATCTATTTCATCTTGGTTGAGTTTTAGTAGTTTGGAAGGAACTGGTTCATCTTTACAAAGTTTTTTGCATCAGTATGTATGTCATTCCCCTTCTAATCACCTGTGTTTTTAGTTGATTTTCTCTGAGTCTGTCCGACGTGACTCCGCCTCTATTCAACCATGTTGCTCTCCAAGTTTTTGAACTTAAGAGTATAAAATGTTCATAGTATTCTCTTATGATCCTTTTAATGGCTTTAGAGTCTCGTGATGTCCTCTGTTTCATTCCTGACACTGGTAATATGTGTCTGTGTCTTCTCTGTTTTCTTTTAGTTAGTTTTGCTAAATGTTTATCAATTTTATTAAACTTTTCAAGGAATTAGCTTTTTCTTTTAATATTTTCTTCTATTTTGTTTTGTTTTCAATTTTATTGATTTCACTTCTTATTGCTGCTTGCGTAGGGTTTATTTTGCTTTTCTTTTTCTAGTTTCTTGAACCTCCTCTTTGGTATATGGATTATTTCAAGTGCATTTGTTAATTTACAAGTATCGAGAGATTTTCCTGCTGTCTTTGTTATTGACTTCTAGTTGGATCCCATTATCATCAGATAATGTGTTGTGTGCTTAGTATTTCTTTTACATTTGCTGAGGTTTGCTTTAAGGCTGAGGATATAGTCCATCTTAGTGAATGTTCCATGGGGAGTGTGAAAAAAATACGTACTCTGTTATCATTGGATGGAATATTCTGTATATGTTTATTGTGTTAAAATCTTCTACATTCTTGATGATTTTCTCTGTAGGAGCTGTATCAATTGCTGATAGGAGGAGAGATGTTGAAATCAAGTATAATTTTGGATTTTTCTGTGCACCTCTCAGCCTTATTGTTTTTTGCTTTATTTGTTCTGAATCGATTGTTTAATAATAGGTATTTAGGATTGTTATGTCTTCCTGGTAGATTGATCTTTTTGTCATTATGCAGTAACATTTATCCCTCTTTGTCTTTAGTAATTTTCTCTGTGTGCAAGTTTACTTTATTGGACTGTAATATGCCCACTTTTGCTTCTTAAAATTAATGATTGCATAGTATATCTTTTTCCATTCCCTTACTTTCAACTTACTTGTACTTTTGAATTTGAAATGATTTTCTTGAAAACAGCATATAATTGTAATGAGTTTTTCATTCTGCCTCTGCCAGTCTCTACCTTTTAACTGGTATATTTAGACAGTTTTTTTTTTATTTTACAGAGATTAAAAAAAAACAAAACAATAAAAGCAAAACAGTAATGATATAAGATTTCAAAACAAGATGATAGGAAATTAACAATGGTCACTATATTGTATATTGTTATCTTTAAGATAGTTGCTCAGATTACAAGATACAGGCAAGCAAAACAGATCAAACAATAGCACTCAGTTTCTTTCCATGAACTAATAGAATTAGTAGTACAATTATCTTAGCTATCGTGTGTGTGTGTGTGTATATATATATATATATTTCTTCCTTTTCTATTTAGACAAATTTGTATTTATTAAAACAACTACAAATTTTTAAAAAGTAATTATTTATTTGCTAGGGTTTAAGTCTTAACTTTTATTGCTGTCTCTTTTCTGTTTTCTTGTTCCTCTGTTTTTTTTCTTGCCTTCCAGTGATTTATTTTAATTTTTATTAGTACATGTTTGTAGTATATAATGATTGCATTCACTGTGTTGAGTTGCCACATGCATATAGCACATTTTAATTCTTTTTATATCCCTTTTCCCTCCCCTCTCCCCATCGCTTGGTCCCCTTCCCATTTGTAAAATATCTATCTCCATGTTTCCTATTATCTGTCTTTTATTTTGTTCTTTAATGTATTTATACTTTGGGTTTCTCTTACAGGATAAACCATGTGATATTTAACCATCTCTGTCTGATTTATTTCATTTAGCAATATGATCTCAAGATGCATCCATTTTCCTACAAATGACTCAAATTTTTCCTTTTTGTAGCAGAATAGTACTCTATTGTATATAAATACCATGATTCTATTTTGTTTTTTAATAGTATTTTTGAGCGTATCTCTTTGTATGGTTTTCTTGATGGTAGCTCTGCATATAGAGATATGACTTATTACATTCTACTTGTATCAGCAAATGAATGTGTGGAAGATATTGTTCCATTTAGATCCCTTTCCATTTCCCTCTTCTTTATCTAGAATAGTAAATAGTATTATAGTTTTGGCTTGTCAATTATGATTTATAAAAGTCAGAAGGAAAAAGATATTTTATTGTATGTTCCTACATTTCTGCCCTTTCCATGTTCTTTCTTTCTTCCTAATGCTCCAAGATTCCTTCCTTTTTTGGGGTCATTTTCTTTCTGATTGGAGAAGATGCTTTGATCATTCTTTAAGCATAGCTCTGCTAGTGACAAATTCTTTTAACTTTCCTTCATCTGAGAATGTCTTTATTTCTCATTCATTCTTAAAGGATAGTTTCAAGAAATCAAAGGGTAGTATAGTTGTAGAGATCGGGGTTGAAATTTCTTCTAGCAGTTGGAAAAGGTTATGCTACCTCCTTTCAATTTCCCTGGATTCAGATGAGGTGTCTGTTGCAGTTTGCATTGATTTTTCCCTTATTGTTTCTCTTTGGCTAATTTTAAGATTATTTGTCTTTAGTTTTTAGAAGTTTAATTACGGTGTATCTTAGCATAAATTCACTTGGGGTTACCTTACTTGAGGTTTCCTCAACCTTGAATCTGTAGATTTATATCTTCCTCCAAACTTGGGAAGTTTTCAGCTTGTATTTTTATTAGTACATTTTCAGTTTCATGGTCTCCATGTCTCTTTCTGGACATGAAGGATAGGTATATTACATCTTGTGCTATGATCCCATAAGTCCCAGAGGATCTGTTAAACCTTTAAATCTATTTTCTCTCTGTGTACAAATTGAGTTCCAATGATGTGTCTCTAAATTTACTGGTGCTTTTGTCTCGCCTATCCTTTTGCTTATTCAGTGCATTTATCAAGCTTTACATTTTGATTATTATGTTCTTATTATCATTGGTGCTGGGGGTAAAACCTAGGGCTTTCCACATGCTAGGCTGTATTTTACTGTTCTAAATTTCCATTTGGTTGTATTTTATAACTTAAGTTTCTTTGTTGAGATTTTGTACTTTTTTGTTTGTTGCAAGAAAAATTTTAACAGCTCGTTCAAGAATCTTTATCAAAGCTGCTTTAAAATTCTTGTCAGATAATTCCAGCATCTGATTCATCTTGGTGTTGGCAGTAGTTGATTGTCTTTCCTCCCTCAAATTGTGAGTTTCCTGGTTCTTGTATTATGGGCAAATTTTAATCCATTTTGAACATTTTTGGTTATTGTGTTAGGAGACTATGGGTTCTATTAACTCTTTTATTTCAGTACTCTCCGTGTTTAGGTTATCATGGAGATTCTTTAGTGTTGTAGGATTTTTCTCCTCTACTTTTTTTTGTTGTTGTTTTTTAAAGACAGGGTTTCACTGTATAGTTCAAGCTCTCCTTGAACCTTCCTATGTCGCCCAGGCTGGCCTTAAACTCATGGCAGTCCTCTTGCCTCAGCGTCTCAATTGCTAGGATTACAGGCCTGCGTCACTACAACCGGCTTCTCCTTTACTTTTAAATGCTCTTTTTTTTTTTTTTAATGTAAAAGCTGTCTATCCATTGGGCTATAACATTTCAAAACTTAGACAAAAAAATGGATGATTTAATTTAAAAATGCAAATTACTAAAAATGACTTTGAAGGAAAATTCCAAACATGGAGAAACCCATACTCACTAAATGAATGTACTTAGTAGCCCAAAATTTTGTCATAAAATCCCCTGAATAGCCTACCCTTCCCACCAAACAAAGCATAGACACCAGGCCCGGATGTTTTACAAATGAGGTCTACTAAGACTTAGAGGAGTATATTAACATCTATCTTATAAAAACTATTCTAGAGAAAAGAAATCATGATAAAATTCTCCAGCTCATTTTATGTGGTTAGTAAGAAATGATGGGGAGGGAGTCTTAGCATAGAATAAAGCTCTGTGTTATATTTTGTCCCCGTTTCTCAGTTGATACATCAATTTCAAACCTCCACATCTGATGGTAATATCAACTGAAATTGCAGTACTGACAGTGGAAACTCAAACTTCTTTAGGTACCTGGTGTCATGCCCCATGTTCTTTCTCCTTTGAGCAACTGGGGAGGCCACTGGTGATTGGACTGACCAGTGAGTAATTGTGTAGCAGCCTTCTAGTGAACTAAAGTTTAGACAAAGAAAGAAATGCCATGGCTTCTTCATGACTGAGGTCTACAGCTCTATGGGGATTCTTGCCAGGAAACTACTAACTTTTGCTCTCTCATTCCTGGCTGCCCTGTCTTCAGCTAACACTATGACACTGTGACACTGTGTTTTCTATTTTGCATCCTATACTTTTGGTTAAAACAAGTCTCCACTAGGTATGAGACCTACTGGTTGTGATTGTTATTTTTGATTTTAGCTAATGCATTTTGTGGAAATATGTCTTATAGAAAATATAAAGAAGAATCAAGTGGTAGTCTTAGAACTAAATAAAAGATAACCAAAACATAAAAACTCAGCAGGAAGCTGGCCATGGTGGCACACACTTGTAATACCAATACTCTGGGAGGCTGAGGCAGGAAGATTACAAATTCAAGCTCAACTTCAGCAACTTAGCAAGACCTTGTCTCAAAATAGAAGAATAAAAAATGGGCTGGATATATAGCTCAGTGCAAAAGCCCTGGGTTCAATCCCTAGTAATACGCACCTGTGTGCACATGCATGTAGACATGTACAAAATCTCAGCGGAGTGGAGAAGATAGAGGAAAGAATCAGTGAACTTGAAAATAAAATGTTAAAAATCATTCCATATGAACAACAAAATGAAAATAGAGTGGAAATGGAGGAGAGACTCACATACTTGTAGGACTGTACCAAAAGCTCTCAGGAAGAAAAAGAGGATGGGACTAAAAAAGTAGTAAAGGAAACAGTGGCTAAAAATTCTCCGAATTTAGACATAAATCTACAGATTCAAGGAGCCGAGAGTATCCCAAACTTGGTAAACCCCAACAAATCCACACCAAGCTGCATCATAATCAAACTTCAAATAGGTCTTGGTCACAAAAAACAGCCAGAGAGAAATGACACTACTTATAGGAGAAAGAATTTGAATGAGAAGGTATTTCTCATTAGAAATCATGGAGGCTGGAAAGAAATGGTACATTTTTCAAGAGCTGAAAGATTGTCAATCACAAATTCTATGTTCTGCAAGAGCATCTTTCAGGAATGAAAGGAAAATAAAGGTATTTACAGATTAAAAAACTTAAAAGAATTTTCTGGTAGAAGCTCTACCCCTAAAAAAATGACTAACAGAATTTCTTAGAATGGAAGGGAAGTGAAAGAATCTGAAGTCTTAGGAATGAGGAAAAAACAAAAATATAGGTACATACAATACATTTCACTTCTCTTGTTGAATCTTCTTAATTACATTTGACAGTTGAAGCAAAAAGTATATAACATTTTTTTGATGTGGCTCATGATATATTAAAGGAAATGTTTCAGATAATTATATTTTAAACAGAGGATGGTTAAAGGACTTACCAAAAGGTAAGGTTTCTATATTTAACTTGAGCTGATAAAATTTCTACATTAATCGACTGTTATGACTGTATCACGTAATACCCAGAGCAACCACTAAAAAATTGTTTATGCATGCAACAACTTTCACAGACCTCAAGGGCATTATGCTGATGAAAAGAGCCATCTAAAAGGTCACATGCTATGTGATTCCACTTATAAAACATTCTTAAAATGACATGCTTAGATTGATGGAGAACAAATTAGTGGCTGCTAAAGGGTAGGGCTGGTGGGGTGGATGGATATGTCTCTCAAGGGGTAGCATGATGGAGGTCTTTGTGGGGATGGAACAGATCTGTGTCTTGATTGCAGTGGTGGTTACATGAAGCCCCAGATGAGATAAAATGACATAGGACTGTATACACATTTTCAACCAATGGCTATTTTCTGACTTTAACTTTGTACTATAGTATGCAGGATGTAACCATTGAGAGACACAGATGAAGTGTAGGAGTGTGGGGGACATGGGATATACTTCTTTTCCCTCTTTGCAACATCCTAGAAATCTGTGATTTTTTTAAAATTTAAGAGATGTTACAAAGAGAAAGAAATGTTCCCATTTGTTTGATGAAAATATTTTGCTTTTATGTATTTATTTATTTTGCAGCACTAGGGATTGAACTCACAACCTCGCACCTGTCAGACAGGTGCTTAAGTCACTGTGCCAAAGTCCCGGCCCTTTGCTTTTATTTTTATTCTCATTTAATAATACTGCTTCTTGGCCTTTTGGCTAAGATCCAAGTGTATTTTCCTTTCATAACTGTGTTTTCAAAATGGGATATTACTCCATTTTTTTCCTATAATTGTGAAATTTGACCATCACATAGAAATGTTGGTTGGCAGTAGCAGATTAAAGCAGGAGTTTTCCCTCCTAAATGGTATTTTTTTCATTTGGGTCTCTATGGTTGTGAGTTGGGGACTACTGGTGTCATTATTGATAGGAGAGGAGGGTGCGAGTCTTCCCTCCCTTCCTACCCCAGCCTGAGCAGGCCTGCTCTGCGGGGTTACATTTTGGTAGGAATGCTAAAGGCATTCAAACTCCTCGCTGCCTTACCCAATGGCCTAGTTTTATGAGCTGATTGGCTACAGTCACAATTACATTAGTGTCTGTGGAGTGAAATTCTCCATAAACAAGGTTGAGGTTAAGCAGCCTATATGATTCTCTTCCTTTTAACCTTGACTAACTGAACTTGGATTAACTGCAAGTTTTTTTTTTCTTGTGACTATCATGTTTTCTTCTAATTAATCAAAATTTCCGGAAATGCTATCTGTACAACTAGCTAGACTAGATCTCTCTGCAGACGTGAGAATAGAAATTACTCTGGGAATCTTGATTGTGTTACTGATTTGCATAGTGTTAATGATTTGTATGTTAATGGGATGGGGCCACCAAAGGCCTGCACGGCAGTGGAACCTGTTTCCTATTCCCAGTTCTGGAGCAATGCAGGGCCAACTTTGTCCTCTTTTTGGGAATTTCTTTTTTGTTCCTTTTTATTTGTACTTTATGACCAGAATTAAATTTCAACTATCATTTATTCAAAAGATGACTTTGAGCTCTCTGTTATAGCGGAAGGTGCTTTTATATATACCATCTCATTATCACAAACAGTAATTCTTTATTTTAACTAAAAATTTAATATTCAGTTATTCCATTATGTTGAAATTACTTTTAAATGCCAAATTAAAATGAGAAATTTGAAGAATGTTGTCAGATGCATTTTATATTACACATAAGGCACTTACATGAGTTTGACACAACAGCATTATCAAATTCACCTTAGGTTTAATATCTTCTCAGTACATACAGTGCAGAAATTCAGGAACCATAGTTAAGAGGTTCATCTCTTGAAAAAATGTATAAATAATAGAGTAAACCTGACTTTGAACATTTTCATCTGTTTGCTTACTTTATATCCGTAATTTTTTTCTTTGAGAAAGTTTCTGTTTCAAGAATTATTCTAGAAGTACGAATAAAGATAAAATGAATGACAGCATATCCCAAGGTTTTTGTTGTGGAGAGATAATAATGAAGCCACTATAGTTTGTCATGGCAAAGCAAGCATGCTTGCAAATGTATTATTATTATTATTATTATTGTTATTATTATTGACACTGTTGAGATGGGGCTCAATTAGTTAATAAAAATGTAGCCAAATGCAGAAAAAAAGATGGAATTTGTAATAGGTTTAGTACTGATTGGCAGACGTGGTAGATAGCCCAGATGATGAACTCGAAATGGTGAACTATTCATTCCACTGGCAATATTTGTGGCACAGGAAGTGGCATCCATATGCACATATCTACTTAGAGGAGTGGAAAGGGAAAAAATAGGAGCACATGGTGAATGAGATTATAAAGCAGTGGGCTCCCAAGTTATAAACCAGCTGTCAGAATACACACACAATCTGGAATCCAGTTTTGTCTCATTATAAATGCTAATAATGTAACATGCACTGCTTATAGTGTAATATATACAGTTGTAATAGTATAACTATAGATTTGTTTTTATTCAATATATCTGCTTTTATGTAGCACGGTAGGTAGTTTCCTAGATGGTCTCCTATAGTCTCTGCTTCATTGTATTCATGCGTTGGTATCCATTCCCCTTGAATATGAGTTGGACATATTGACTTGCTTATCATGAAGAGAATGTATTGGCAGAAGCAATGGGCAGCCACTCCTGATATTAAATTATAAACAGACTGTGGCTTCCTGCTCAGGGCACTCTCTTTTGGACTGCTCGTTCTGGGGTCTGTTAGTCAACTTGGCCTGTCACAAAAAAATATAGACTGGGTAGGTTAAATCACAGAAATTTATTTTCTCACAATTTTGGAGGCTAAAATCCCCAGTCAAGTTGCCAGCCAGTTCTTGGTGTGTGGGTGGCTACATCTTGCTGTGTGCTCACATGACCTCCCCTCTGCGTGGGAAGTAGGGAGAGGAAGGATAGAAGGAGAGAGAGAAGAGGAGGAGGAGGAAGAATGAGAGAGAAAGAGAACCAGAGAACATGAAAATATGAGTGCTCTCTGGTGTCTTATAAAAAAGATTAAAATCCTATCAGATCTGGCTTCATCTTATAAAGTCATTTAATGTCCATTACTTCCTTAGTGACCCCCATCTCCAAATATAGCCACATTGGGGTTTAGGGCTTCAGCATATAAATTTGAAGGGACACAAGTAGCCCGTAACATGGATGTTAGTGGGTTTGGAAATGAATCTTCTATGGCCTGCCAACAGCCATGTGAATGACCTTTGAAGTGAGTTCTCTGCCAGTTGAGCCTTGAGGTAACTATAACCCTGGCTAATACTTTGATTGCAGCCTCACAAGAGACTGAGTCAACATTACCCACCCAGATTTGCTGGTCCTGATTTGATCCTGCTTGATCAGAGAAACTATGAGATAATAGAAATTGGTTGGTTTCAGCTGCTAATTTGGAATAATTTGTTGCACAATAATATACCTATAATAATATTTAATATTTGACTCTTCAATTCCTATATCAGAAGCTTCAGAAGTAGAACATATTAAGAGAGTGATTATTAGCAAGGGATGGAAGACTAGGGCATGTAGAAAAGAATTAACGATTTTCTCTTTATTTATAGTCCTCCAGAAATAATTCATATATTCTGTGAATATCCTGACGGCTACGATGATTTTATTTGACTCAGGGAATTATGTGTTTTGTGGGAGCTACCTGTAGTCCTTTGATTCTGCGGATGCATTCTGAATAGGCTGTGGAAATTCTTTGTTACTATAGGATCTCACAGATGCAATTGTCCTTGAGTATAATTTTTACGAACCATCACCACATGATCTGCAGGGATGGGTGTTTGATAGCCAGTGGGAGATAGAAGTTGGCAAACGAACCATTTACAATTACAGTGCTGCCCAGCAACTCGCAGATTTCCTGAATGCCCATCATAAGGTTCCATTGCCTTAAGCCTCTTCAGGCTGTGGAGTACCCCTGCTCCATTGGCATGCGAGAGTAGTTACATTCGTAGCCAATTAGCGGGGTGGCACACACTCGGCCAAGAAGCCCCAGTCTCTATAGACCTGGTATAGAGAGTGAAATTAGCTGAGACAAATACCTGTTAATCCCCCGTTCTTGGCCGGCGTGGAGCGCCTACTGTGCAGTGCTAATAGTTCTGGGAAATCCCAATTCCCAGTGTCAAGAGTTGAACAGACTAAGTCTGTTAAATGAAGAAATTTACAGCACATTAGCTTTGATCAAGAAATCCTAGGTGCAAGACTCCTAAACAAATGGAGCCTGCTTGGGAATATGGCTCACTCTTTTCTGGGAAGCTGGTTTTGAAGGAGTTTATCTTCACGTTCTTTTCCACGCCAGAGCCAGGGGCAGAAAAGTGGCAGTTTGAGTGGCTGGACCTGGGGGCGGTAGAAAATAGTCTTATTTAGACAAGAGGAGAGAAGTGAGTGACTATACCAGAGTTTTGCCCAAGCAAGCTTCGATGTGGTTTTCGAAAATGGGAATTTGTGACAAAAGTCGCAGGCGGCCTTTTCAGCTTCCAGTGAAGGTTGGTTTATACTTATATGTGTAAGCCGCGCCCTCTGCTGGCTGGATCGAGTCATGTCGCTGTTCCCCCCCACTCCTTCCTGGGAAAAACGTGTTGTCTGTTCCCATCTAAATTATGTTTTCAGTTGCATTCTATCAGCCTGTTGCTGTCTATGCAAAGAATGAAGCAAGCAGATTTTCAATCGTGGTTTGTACCATTACTGGCTGTCACTCAAAGCTCTGCATAGTGGTTCTCAGAGAAGCATTTGGGCGTTCTTGGGGGATACAGTATGCATTTTCAGATTCTGATTTCCTTGGTTAAGTTTGCAGACACTAAGATTCTTTTCTTTGTAGCATATCTTTTAATGTAACCTTTGTTCCACTGTGGAAAACAGAGAGTTTTTTTTAGTACCAGGAAGTGCTTTCAATTCAAACAAGCTTTTTAATTCTTGCTTACGTGAAATACAGTATTAAGGAGTCTGACAGTTGTCCTCAAGCTCTGGATGAAGGCAGTGAGAGAAAAGATGAATAGAATTGCAGCACGAATGGAGGAGGGTGGGCTGATGAGACCAGCGAAGAAAAGAACAGATGATCTTCTGCTCAAGTGTCATGTTGCCTGGGCTCTAGGAGGAAAGATGATTTACATTTTGACATGTCACTGAAAGGAAACCAAAAGAAGTTGTACAACTAACAATTTGTTAAGAGCTTCTCAGGCGTAAAGCGCTATCCATTTTTTTTTTCCAAAAAAGGAAGAAAGAAGTATCCATTTCAGGGAAGGCAGAGGAGAAAATACAGCCCTGTCCCCTGAGATGAGTTAAGCCTGCCATGAGGAGGGGAGGTGGTAGATGGTGCTGTAGAATTTCACTTCTGGAAAGGCGTATTGAAAATGTAGTTCAGGATGTTTGTGCAAATGAACCTGTATCACTCTAATTCCTCTAGACACTGACACATATCATTTAATCTACCCCCACTCTCTGCATATAGTTGGTATTGTTTGGAGTAGTTGGTAGGGCTAAGACCCATGACAAATAACACAGGTGCTTTTATAAACTGGGATTAAGTCACAATTAGCAGAGACATACAGCTGAGTTGTTTGGATAGCCCTTTCCCTCCTCCAGTTGGCTTTAGTTGATGAAAGCACTCTATAATAACTGTGGTCACTGTACACTCATTCTGTTGATTCCAATTCATAAAAATCAAATCTATAGCAAAGCAGTTTCTATTGATGTCAAGCCTCGGAAAACTTGCATTGAGGCTGAGACCATGCACAGGGGACGTTAAGCCCTTATAACAATGGACTGCAGCTACTCAGCATTTACCAAGAACAAGGGATCAGGACCTATGCTGTTATTCCACAATAAAATATTATGGCGATTACATGGGGACACTCCACAGACATGTTTAATCTGCAATTTGTATGCATATAATATTGCTGAAACCTTTTAGCTGTTATAAGCTCTGAGTAATAAAAAAATGAAGCATTTTGCTTGCCATTTTGGTGTTAAAGATTTTATTTTGGTACTTTTTCCTATATGTTCAGGTTAATGGTTGTGTGATAATTCAATCCGTATAATCTGAGAGTTATCCTTCTCATACCAAAGTATTTACCAATAACTCACTATGGTTATTGTTCAAAGCATGGGTCATGGAGCCAAACAGTTCTGAATTTGACCTTAATAGATGTGTAATCTTAAATAACTCACTTCGTGTCTCTGGATCTTATTTTTAAAAACTATACAATGAGTATAATTGTAGAATCTATTACAGAGTTATAAGAATTTAATTAAATTATGTACAAAAAGTTTAGCCCAAGACAAGCATGGTGGAACACACCTAAAAAAAAAAAAAGAAATAAAAAGGGTTGGGAATGTAGCTCAGTAGTAGAGTTTCACCCCCTATACAGAAAAAAGAAGCTTAGCCCAATTCTTGGCTCACAAAACTTGCAAAAATGTTGGCTATGTAACTGATACATCAAATAGACAAGACCCTTGGGATGAAACCAGAGAAATCATCATTATTTTTTTGCATACCATTGTCCCTTTTCATTTTGTTTTGTGAAAAGTTCTTTTCCAACTTTGAATAAAAATTTGACCAAGCCCCAAGATTTCTTGGATACCTATAGGAACAAATAAGTTCTAAGGTAAATTTAGTTTGTAAACCCAGTCTCAATTCAGTGAAAATTGTTCATTCTATCTTCCAAACTTGAATGAAAGTTAAATTTATTTTTTCCTTTTTCGTCATCATCTTTCCCAGCTTTCTACCCACAGATTTCTGACGTCTTTGAAATTGGAGCATGGGAATAGAGGAAGAAAAAAGAAAAGGAAAAAAAATCTTGCTGGCGCTGTTTCAGGGTGGCTTTGTTATCCTTGGTCAAATGTTTATAAAGATGGTTATCTCAGAGCATTTTTGTGGGGGTTCTATATCCCTTCTTGATTTTAACAGTGTCTCCATCCCTCTAGTGACACGCCACATAGCATCTTAGTCCTGGAGGGCTCCACAGTCTGCGGCCTGCCATCTTGGGCAGGATTGCTATACAGTCATTGGGATTTACACATATTTGACTTGCCACTTGTTATGGATTACAAACTGGTGGTCAACTTAGCACCAGCTTCAGCTGGTGTTGAGTAAAGATGCTCCACCTGAAGGAAGTTGCCAGCATAAATAGGGACGTGGAGAAGAAGAAGGAGGCGTTGTGGGTTCTTCCAAGAGTTGCTGTTGGAGCCGCTGGTTCTCCTGGAGGTGCTTGTCATGCTGGCTTCTCCAATATGGATTCGGCCATTATCATCGGAGGAGCTCGGGACCTCATCGGTGAGAGTGGCTGTGGTTCATGTTGCAGGAGCCCTGCTCCTCACCTTGTGCATCGCTTCCTGGCTCCGGAGGGGAGGCTGTGTGCTGGAGAAGCTGGTCACCCTGGGCTTCCTGACCTGTGCTCAACTGTTCTCCATCATTGGAGGAGCGCGGGACCTCGTCGCCGTTGGGGATGGCTGTGGTGCTCTTCAGGGCAGCCCCACTTCTTCTTTTGAGCGTGACTTCTCGGCTCCC
>RJWM01005575.1:36815-90935 GCA_004363535.1 Dasyprocta punctata
TTCACCCTGCTGGCATAGACTTTCTGGTTCCACCGCTGACCTGTGGCCTTCCCAGCACAGAACCGTAAATAAACTGGCATGAGCCCTTATTGGGGGCTCTTAGATTCCCAGTTGGTACTGTGGGAGGCATTGTCATGCATTTGGGTCTCTAGTGGGACTCTTGCATGATATTGCTGTGGGATCCAGGCCCTCGGCTATCTTGGGTCTTAGTGTTGTGGACAGATTTTCCTGCACCGTCTTGTGTTTAACTTTGGGTGATTATTATAAAACAGTATTACAAACCCTGTGTCCTGTATGTAGTTGTTCTCCATGTAACCCTTGACTACAACGCCACTGGAGGGGGAAGTGTGTTTTCTTCCTAGGTGCAGCCTTTCAATCTGATACTGCTTTTGAAATGGTGTCAACATCAGTTCACCGTGTGCCACTTGCTGTTGAGTACATGTGAAGTTCAGGCTGTGCTTGTAGAACCCATCTCACTCTGCTTGCGGATAAGAGGTAGTATTCCCAGCCCATCCTAGCCTCCCAAAAATCACAGTGGTGAGACTCAAGATTCAGCCCTCTTCAAAAGATTAAAACTTACCTTCCTTTCAAACTCTCTTAGCTCTAAAATTCTCCTTTGATATCCTTGATGTGGATGAAGTATCTAGCTGGATATATCTCTTCGTATGAATTTTTCTCATGGTAGTCAATCTTACATGTCTCTTTGGTATTTGAAGTCCTATTACTTCAGTCAAAACTCCCAATTAAACACTTTTATAGATGCTGTGATCTATGAGTTAGGATAAAATAGTTAATGTTGAAACTTAAAAAAAATATTGGGCCTGGGATTTAGCTCACTGGCCTAAGCGCCTGTCTGGTAGGTACAAGGTTGTGAGTTTGATCCCCGGTACCCCCCCCAAAAAATTATTATGATAAAAGACACATTGCCATTAATCCCCTTCAAAATACTCTTCCTTGCTTCAATAATACTTATCCCATTGTTCTTGCCATTTTCTGAAGCAGTTCTGAAAGTCCTCTTTCATGAGGAAGAGCTCTCTTGTGAATGTCTTTAATTGGGCTGTTGTGGCTGCCTCTGTGCCTGAATCAATTCAAAATATTTACCTTTCCTGGTCATTCCTGGCTCTTTGGGGGAAGAGCTGGAAGTTGCATGGTGCCAGATCCAGTAATAAAGTGGTGAGGATACATTGTAATGTTTTTATGCAACAGAAATTGCCATAAATGTTTTATCAACAAGGGTGATCGTAAAATATAGAGAATGTTTAAAATATTTATTGTAGTAGAAAACACATTGTCATTAATCCCCCTCTAAATACCACCCTCGTTTTGAATACACTTACTGTAGTTTTCCTGGCAATGTGTCTTTTACTGTAAGAAGTTTTAAAAAATTTGAACATTAACTGTATTTTTCAGTCTCTTCTGTGTATGAGACATGTTTGATTTGACTTGTATCTTTCTTTCATCTAATCCTCATTGTTACTGTTGTATATGCTTAAAGATAAAAATCTTGTTCTGAAGATCTTAAGTTTCTAATTAATTAATATAAATAATTTTACCAAATGCTATTGACTGGTGAGTTATTTTAATATTAGTCACAGGAAAAAAATGACATCTAAGGAAAAATGCATTTATTTGCTATGTTTTCAAGATGTGTTTTGAGTTTTGTAAAATTTGAATGTCTCAAATATGGAAGTACTATATTGTAAAATTGTCTGAAAGGATGTTCACCACACTGATAACAGTGAAAGATGAAGGCAATGTAAATGTCTAAATAAAGGTTATGGCATTGCTAAACTGAACAATGGACTATTATTAAAATATTGGAGGGGAATATTTAATGACCTGAAAAGATGTTCATTGTTCATAACATATTGTAAATAAAAATGAAAATATGGGAAATAAAAAGGTGCACACAGTATAATCTTATTTTTGTAAAAATGTGCATGCTTATACCTAAAAAAGACCATAAGGATGTGCACCAAAGTATAAATGGTGTTTTTACATAAAATTTTCTGTGTGATTATGCTTCAAAAAAACCTTGAACATATCAATAGATCACGCACCTTAGTATTCAGATCGTAGGTAATTTTTGTGTTTATGCCTATCTGTACTTTTAAAGTTTCTTATAATAAGAATATGCTTTTTATAATATTTAAAAAATGAATGTTATTTAGAAATGATATTTGAATACTTCTATGATGCCCTGGTTTAGGATTCCCATACTGACAGGACACAGTGAACCAAGAAATGTTATCACAAAGGCTCCCGTCTTGCTGTGGGCCCCTGTAGATTTGTGAGTCGTTTTCAGCCTTCAGAGGGTAAGTTTGATCCACTCACAACTATCATCCTAGGATATAATCTTCTAAGTGCTGGTGCCTGGCACTGATTTATGTGGCTTCCTGTTGGGTTTCTAAAACTGTGTGGGAAACAAAAATGGCTCAGAGCATGTGCAGTACTTCATCAATCAGTCAATCAATCAACCAATCCCTGATCATTGATTTTTAGCCTAAGTGAAGCAGAGACTGAGATAGAACCAATAGTTTAACCAATTCTTTTTTGTTTTCCCAAGCCTTGTTCTCTAGTGCATGGAAGCTAGAGATACCATAATTGTTTTTTTTTTTTTTTAAACTTTCTACAATATCTACAGGACCTGTGAGGGAAAAGACTAAGAGGGGTTTGGTGGAAGAAGGATGTTGGTATGGGCCAGGCATTTGCGTCCCTATTAATAATACTGTATTGCTCAGTCACTCAAGCCCTGTAAGTCCAATATTCACAGCTCTAGAAATGGGGTGGGTCAAGACAGGTAACAAGGGGTCACAGGCCATGCTTAGGAGCCAGGGATTTATAGAATAGGAACCCTCAAGGTATTTAAGCTGGAGAGTGACATGGTCCTGTTTGCTTTTTACGCAGTCACTCTGAGTGGAAGAGGAAAAGATGGAAGTATGAAGATCTGTGAGGAGGTTGTGATAAGGCCATGCCTGGAACAAGCTGTGGGATCAGAGCTGGAAAGCAAGGGGCAGAGGTAAGTAAAACTTAGACGATCAGGTTGATGACAGTTGGTGACTGAGTGTGGAGCCTGAAGGACGAAGATGGGTCTGGGAAGTCTTAATGGTGAATTAGGCAGAAAGAGATACATTCCCTGGGGTAAATGCAAATCAGAGTATGAGTTTCATTTACTCTTTTGAGAATATGGAATGACTGCCACTTAGCAGGCATTGGGTAAATATTTATTGACTCTGAATGAATTTTAGTCTAATAAAGGAGTGTAGCCAGGCTGTTCATACGAATGAGCTGCACAGCATAATTGTAACTTAGCTATGAAACCGAAAGGGCTATTTTTAAAAACCAGTCTGCTTTTCAGCACAGTAGGTTTTGTATGCTGCCTTCATTGGTCAACGTAGGAGGGTCCCTTGAAGTTGAGGTAGTGATCCCAGTGGGTGGATGACAGGAAAACAGTGAAAAGAGCTTGTTGAAGTGACCACTTTCTTGGCTCACATTTCGTTTCATCCCTTTGCGGTCACATTCTGCCAACAGTATCGCTGTGAAAATGGAATAGTCTTGCTGACTTTGTGTGTGTGGGCAGTGGAATAGAGAAACAGAAGTCCTTGCTAGAATGCCATTTCAACCATGTAAATGAACATTTGCCCCTGAACCTGGAGTTTCATGGGAATTAGGTTATGCAAGAGATGAGAGAGTAGTTTGGGTCAACATGGCATAGTTCCAAGTGGAAATCTGAGGCCACTTTCACTGGATGTCTAATCTGAGTCAGATTTATCTAGTTTGATTGTGTACAAGCTAAGTAGATAACTATCAAAACAATGGGAATGATGACCTTTACTATGTATATACAGTGTATGCGTGTTTGCCTGAAGGAATATAATTACTTTTAACCCAATGATAGTGGATTAGTTTAGAGCAGCTGGAGAAGAGTAATGTATCCTGTGTTTTGAAGACTACTAACTTTCTGCAGGGAGCTGCAGATGTAAGTAGGGCTCAATTAAAACATTAATCTGGCTGTAAACTCTATTGTTGAATATAAAAGGTAACATTGACAAGGTGGCTTATTTTTGAACAAAGCAACTGGCCCATGATGATATTATTTTGATGTATCTGGAATCATCATAATAGTAAAGTCCCACAAGAAATAGAGAAATGAATGGCAGTGAGAATCCAGCAGAGACTATTTCTCTAAGAACAGGAGTCAGAATATGCACCATTGTATTCACAGTATCATTAAAATATGAATAAACAGCAGTAACTTTTTATTATACAGTGAAAGAGCCTCCTACAGGGCACTGAAAATTGAGTGGTGTATGTTTAATAAATTAAAATCAACAAGAAATGGCTATTTACCAGAATGCAGGAAGGACTCAGAAAATAATGGGGGTTTAGCCAGGGACACAAATGGAAGTCATTTATTATTAGGTGGGACTTTAAAGGTTTAAAAATTTTAATTATATAGTAAAAGTTGGGAAGACAAAAAGAATGGTGAGCGGAGACTGGAATTTAATTGGTGTTAAATTATGAAGGGTCACATTTTAATAAGTTAAGGTGTTTGGGCTTTATCTGGAGGGGATTACTCTGGCATTTACAGCGAGGGATAAAAAAGATCCATTTATTTTTGCTGTGTAACAAACTATGCCAAAATTTAGTGGGTTAAGACAAGAATGTTGTATTATTTATCATGAATCTATGGGGAGTTTGTGTTATTCTTTGGTCTAGGCCAGTTCAGCTGGGGCGTGGATGGTCTAGGAGGGCATCCTAAGGCTGGAACCTCAGCTGGCATGGCTGGCCTGTCTTTCTGCCTGGCCTCTCATCCTTCAGGAGGCTTGTTCTCATGATGGTTAGAGGATCCCCAGTAGCAAGAGAGTACATTTGGAACCGAGGATGCCATTTGTGTTTCTGGATTGAGCTTCTGAATAGAATTAGATTTATAATAGTCCTTTGAGAATTCTTTACTGATATCTATCTTTATCTCTAGTTCTGTATCTTAGAGGTAGAGATAGAGACAGATATAAATATACTATATTTAAAGAAGGCTAAGAGATTTAATCTCTACTTGACTCTATAGTTAACTAGGAGAAACAATTATAAGTACAGACCTTACAAGGTAGTGCAAATGCAGACAAGTTTCACTTATTTGGACAAAGATGATGGTTTTCCTAGTCATTACTAAAAGTTTTGTGGACATTGGTTGTGTATCTTCTGTGGTCTGAAGGAGTGGGCCATTGTATAGACAACTGGTTCAATTAGTTAACTATTAGGGAATGCCTTGGATGCTTAAATTATGGGAAGTTTCAGAAGACACAAACCTTTGATTTGGTCCCATTTGTATTGGGGAATTAGCTAGGTTTACAGTACTTATGAAAATGTTTGGCACAATTCAGAGTTGTGGCTAAGAATTGAATCAGTGGGAATGACTGTAAGGTCTTCAGTGTTCTAAGGAAGCAGAATTCAGAATTAAGGCTGCTTGAGTCAGAACTAAAGGGGTAGAATGCATACACTGGAAGAAGAGTCAATTTTAAGTCTGTTTCTTAGAAAAAGTTGATGTGTTTGGATCGAATTACTTCCACAGCTTAGGTATTTGAGAAAAAGACTCAAATAGGTTTCTTTCTTAGTAGGGCACTTTATTGCTAGCTCTTCTGCTTTTATCTAAACTCCTATATAAAGACTTCCTTAATACTCTTAAAATGTTTTTCCTTGTAATATTTGTTTGTTATAGTGAAAATGTAGGCCCCCTTTTTTTCTGCAAATTGCACAGAATGATGTGAAGTATTGAAGCAACTATCTGAGTAATTCAGCTTTTACCAATTGAGCTTAAAAAGGTAACTAAGATTTTGTATAAAATATCCAAATAACTAAGACATATTTTTTTTCTCATTTGGTTTTTCTAGATAGTTCTCAGAAGGTTAGCTCTTCCAACGTGACTGGCTTTTTCCCTTCATTTTCTGTTGTATTAATGTAGACATTTTCCATATTGAAAAGGAGGCTGGAGTGAAAGTAAAAATGCTTTGGTATTTGAGTCTGATGATTAGGGCACCTTTGTTTCACTTCTTAAGGAAAGACTGCATTTTTACCTTCCCACAATGGCTAATGGTAGTGATAGAAAATTAAATAATAATTGCAAAAACTTTACATGGATTTCTTCATTTACTTCTCGCAGCAAACCTATAATGTAGGCAACATTTTGTCCTTATTTTACAGAAGATGAAATTGAGAAACAGTGTTTAAGACCCTTGTCCAAGGTCATGCAGCTGATTAGCAGCGAAATCAGTATTTAGGCCTATAGGAAATTGGAGCATTGTTCAGAAATACTCACATTCTTACCCAGACTCAAGAGAAGGAGTATACTTGCCTCCTCCACTGATGTTGGGCTTGGCTATGTGACTTGCTTTGGTCCTATCATAGGTGGAGCATATTTCATCTCTCATTGCCTTGAGTTTTGCCATGGACTTGATTGGCCAATGGGAATGTAAACATTATGTGCTACACATATGTACTAATAAGAAAATGATCTAAAAAAAAAGAGAAACAATGTAAGCAGAGATGTGTGAATGTGCTCTTGTTATTGGTCTTGACTTTTTGTACTTCTACCTTTGTCATAAAAAGAAAATGTTCCAATTAACCTCCAGATTAAAAAAAGAGCAGGTCTAGACCTAATCACTAACTTGGAACCAAGTACAGCTGACCCATTGATGGCTAAGAAAAAGGTATTGTTTTAAGTTGGTGCAGTTTGTTGTATAGCAAGAGCCAGTGATAGTCAAAGCAGTCTAAATCTAAGACCCTATTAGATTTACTAGATTCTATTCATCACATTCAAAATTATTCTTGCATTGACATTTTGAAAACAATGAAATCAAAAAGTGCCAGTCATCTCAAATTATAAACTCTATAATAGCATGTATAGATAGAATTATAGAAGTATTCTCCTTGGAAGTCACACATTTTCATACCTTGTATCGTATCTTCTAAAAATTAAGAATATAGAGTTATTTTTCATTGTCACACAGCTTGCACATATATTTCTTGACTCTCAGCTTCTAGATGTGATCCACTTACGAATCTGGGAATATGTCTGCCACTCTGAAACAGTACCTGAGATGGATAAGTGAACATATCTTGAATGACACAAATGGTTCCCATCCACAGAAAAGCAATGACAGGGAAGGAAATGGAAAACTGGATATTTACAATAAAAATAACTAACAACACGAAGAGGTTTGTTCTGCACCGATGGGTTAGAGATGTACGATTTAGATAGCGATGTGGACAATAGCTACCTGAGCAATGACAGACTTTGTTTTTCACCATTTAAGATGTGTTGATCTTCTGCATTTAAAACAGGGCTGAAAAATGTGGAAAGCAGGTCAAGGTCCTAGTTTAAGTTTGCTTATATTCCACCCTTAAGCTTCAGGGCATAAAATAGTGTGGGAGGTTACATAGTTTAGAAACGTGATGTTCACCTACCCTGCTCCTGTGAACCCTACATTTATTTCATAGGATATTTTCTAAAATAGATTCTGTGGGTCTATGATTTTGTGGGTATATAGGTTGTGCAAATGTATGATCACTCAAAAATTAAATAAGGTTCTTTATTATAAGAATTCTCCTAGACTTTAATGTACTAAGGTACATTGTAAACATTTCCAGAGAGTGGTTGAATATGCAGCATTTCCTAGGCTATTTGTCCGCAAACATTTTTCAAGGAGTAACTTGCAGGGCTAGAGTGATATAAAACACATGCTGGGGAACTTTCCTTTAACATGTTTCTGCAATGAGGTCCTGTTGCTTCAGAGACCCTGTTCCAGCATATCCTTACAACATCCAGTGAGGCAATTGGCAATAAGATTTACTGGTCAGAAGCCGGGCGTGGTGGCGCATGCCTTTAATCCCAGCACTCTGGAGGCTGAGGTAGGAGGAGCGTTGTGAGTTCGAGGCTGGTTTGGGCTACAACGCGAGCGCAAGGCTGGCCTGAGCTACATAGTGCGACCCTGCCTCAAAAAATCAGGGCTGGGAGTTTGGCTCAGTGGCTTAAGCGCCTGCCCTGGCAGGTGCAAGGCTGTGAGTTCAATCCTTGGTGCCGCAAAAAAAAAAAAAAAAAAAAAAAAAAGATTTACTGGTCAGGTTGTTGATGCAGAAGGGGAGACTGCCTGCTTAAATCTACATGGCAGTGAGTAGGATATAAATTCGGGCATCTGACTGTGTGGCATCAAATTCTGGCTTTACCGCTTACTAATGGCAGAAGTTTGGTTGCCTGTGCTTTATCTTTCTCACCTGTAAATAGGAACGATACTAAAATACCTAATCTCATAACATTTTTGGTGAGAATTTAATGAAATAATAACTGGAAAACACTTAGCAGAATGTCTGATATATGGTAGGATCTCAATATATATTGTCTTACATTATAATTATTACAGGTATATCTCAATAAGGGTCTTGTATCCAGAGTACTATATAAAAATTTTCCACTTAATAATAAAAGGACAAGTAATAAATTCTCCAATTTAAAAAAGGCAAAGGCTCTGAATATCTAAAGAAGATATACCAATGACTAATCAACACATGAAAGGATGCTTAATATCTCTAGTTATCAGAGAAATGCAAATAAGAACCACAGTAAGAAAAAAAAAAAAAAAAGAACCACAGTAAGATACTACGATTGTAGGATGGCTACAGTGAAAGAAACTGCAGATGATAACAAGTGCTGAGGAGGATGTGGAGGCACTGGACCCTTCGTATATTGCTGGAGAGGCTAGAAGGGGGTGCAGCTGCATTGAAAAGCAGTGTGGCAACCAGGCGTGGCGGCACATGCCTTTAATCCCAGCACTCAGGAGCCTGAGGTAGGAGGAGTGTTGTGAGTTCAAAGCCTGCTTGGGCTACAACGTGAGCAAGGCCAGCCTGAGCTACATAGTGCGACCCTGTCTCAAAGAACTAGGACTAGGAGTTTGGCTCAGCAGCTTATGCGCCTGCCTGACAGGTGTGAGGTTGTGAGTTTGATCCCTGCTGCCACAAAAAAACAAAAAACAAAAAACAAAAAAACAAAACAAAAAAACCAAAAAAAACCAAAAAAACAAAAAAACCCCCCAAAAAACCAAAAAAACAAAAACAAAAAAACCCCAACCATGTGGCAGTTCCTAAAGATTAAACATTGACTTTACTATGTGAGCCAGCAATTCTAGGCGTATACCCAAGAGAAATGAAAACACAAATTCACACACAACTTGTACATGATTGGTCATGATGGCCCCAAAGTGAAAACAATGTAAATGTTTGGATAAAGAAAATGTATATACAATATAATGAAATTTTATTCAACAATGAAAAGAAATGAGGTATAGATACAGGCTACAATACAGATGAACCTTGAAAACACATCCTAATTAAAAGAAGTTCATCATAAAAGTCCACACACTGTATGCTTCCACATGTGTGAAATACCCGAATTAGGCAGATCTGTAGAGATAGGAAGAAGACTTATGGTTGTCTGGGACTGAGGGAAAGAGGAAAGATCTGGGAAGGACTGCAGAATGACTTCTAATGGGCACAGCACTTTGTTTTGAGGAGACAAAAATGTTCTAAAGTTAAATTATTGTAGTTGTACAAGCCAGTGTGTATACTAAAAAACATTGAATTATACATATTTTTTGTGGGGCTTGGGTCAAACCCAGTGCCTTACACATGCCAGGAAGAATGAGTGAATTGTGTGATATGTGAATTCTAATACAAAAAACCGTTAATAATAATAAAAATGATAATAATAATAATAATAATAATAAAAACAGGATGGCCAGTGCTATGTTGTGGGACTTTCCAGTTTATAGTAATGTCTGGTGTCAGTTGGATCATGCCTGTAGCTCCTAATCGTGTCGTGGAACTAAGACATTTCCAGTGGGGTTTGACAGATGAGTTGGAATAGCTGGAAAATTGCTTCCTTCTCTATGATTATGGTAGATCTTTGCATTGAGGCCTGTCTGATTATAGTCTTGGTATCTGCTTGCTAAATAGAATGAGACAAGGCCATAGGCATGGCCCACTGAGATGATCATGACCAGGTACTATTGCTTTCCACTCCCTGGCCAAAGAATTCATTCTTCTGTCTAGACTGGCCCTTGGAGAAATTTCTCTTACAGAGTCCCCCAGGGAAGTGTTTCTTTCTTAGTGTGGTTATAAGGTCCTTTTCTCCTTATATGAGCTTGTTTTTTATGTTTTATAAAACAATGTAAAAATTGCATTTCAACCAACAAGCAGCATAGTCGAGCAAAGTATAGATTTCACATTCAGGATTAGACAGGGAACATTCCTATATTCTCTCTGTCTCTGTCTCTTTCTCTCTCTCTTTTTCTGTCTCTCTGTCTCCCCTCCCTCCAACACCACCCATCGCCTTTCGTCCTTCTCCTCTTTCTCCCTCTCTGCTTCTTCAAATGTATTATTTTTCATAGTACTATTTGAAGCATTATTAGAGGCATTGTGACATTTTACCCTTAAAAACCTTGTCTTATGAACAAAATTACAGTATTCTCCTACATAATCACAATACATTTGTCATTGCCAAGAAACTTAACATTCACGAAACACTGTTATCTTAAGTGACGGACCATATTCATATTTCCTCAGTTATCTTTCTCTTCAGTGTTGTTTTGGCAGCTCTTCTGGAACCTCCAAGTTTTATTTAGGTGGGCCACCTTTGTGTTTATCTTGCAGTGTTATTATTTTCTGTTCACTTGCCATCACTCTGCTGGTCTCAGTTCATAGCTTTGCCCATGGTCAAAACCTTTGCACAGGCTTGGGCACCTCCCATCTATCTATCTACAGCACCACAGAGTGTGCTGCCCACAGTAGATGCTTGATAAATGCTTGAAGAATTGAATTGAACTGAATATACCAGTCAAGATCCTTCTGAGTGTCTGCTTTTAAAGGCCACTGTGAGCTGCTTGTGACTGCCCTTCTTGCCTTTATGTTTGTTGGCATTGCCATTGGTCTTTTGCACTCTGCTTCCCATCAGTTTAGGTGTAAGTTTGGACAGCTCATGAAGTAGCAGGAGTAGAAAGGAAATTAGGTGGTGATGTAAGGTGAAAAGAATGAGATGCTAGTTCTGTTCAGAGAAAGTAGTTACTGATAAGCTGATGTGAATTGGTTCAGTGGCAAAGACACAAAGTCACCGACGCTTTTGAGCAGCTGAGGTTCATTCTCAACCCTGTTCCCATTTTTTTCATCGTTGTTGTGTTATGATCCTGGATCAGAGCAAACTGGAAGCAAAAGATCCCAAAGGCCTTCAACTTTAGTTGTATGGATGGCAGGCAGATTTGTCATGGGTAACTGAGGTGGTCATCGGCTCATCTGTATTGTCTTGTTAAGTCTACAGAACTGTCACATCTTAAAGGCTTGTTAAGTTTACTGAGCCACCAACTTTAGTTATGTCAATTAAATTATGCTTTAAGGACAAAGGTGATGAAGGAGTTCAAGACAAAGTGTCAGTTTTCTCGGCACACATTTGAGAGCACATATACATCTCCTGTAACATACTCTGACCGGGCGCTCCATAATGTTAAGGAAATGAATGGATATAAGTCCGATGCTCTGAGGTAGCTTAATCTGTGCTAGTAGAAACTAGAATCCAGTGTTTTCAAAGTTTGGCTGCTGCTTTAAGTGGAGTGAGATCTGTTTTATTTATGTCAGTTTTTACGTATAGGATTGAAGATTGTGCCTAACACAATTTCTTGTAGTCTTGGATTGGTTGATATCTGCAGCATAGTATTAATAATATCACATAGTAAATAGTATCAAGTAATTATTCTATAATGGAGATTTGTTTCCTATTTATAAATGAGGCATATGGGATGCTAAATAGATATTACAAAAGCAGAACTGAGAAGACTTTGAGTGTACCATACTGTGGAGAAGCCACAGTATTAATGTTTCCTTGGCTTCTTCAAATCTTGAGGCAAGAAATATAATGAGTGTATGGTAGATATTTCTGATCTCTAGGCATGTGTGGTAGAGAAGTCTTTACTTAGTTGTGTTCAATGTCGCTCATTTAAATAAATCCTGATTTTACTGAACAAATGTGAGATTCTTTTTTTTTATCCCAATGATTTCTGCAAAGATAATGCCTGAATAAAATTCATTTGGAACAGCAAACTACATACTCATAAATAATTGGGTCAACTTCTGGATTTTCTATTTTGTTGCACTGGTTGTTCTATTTAGTGCCATTAACAAACTTTTTAAATTATAGAAACTGTATAGTATGCCTTAATACCTGGTTAGCTGGTAAGCCCTCCACAGATTGTTCTTTGTTCTTTTATTTTATTGTTGAAATTTCTTTTGAAGTACTGGGGATGGAACCCAGGGTATTCACACTGAGCTACATCCTGAGTCCCATCCCCCCTTTTTAAAAAATGTTGAGATAGGGTCTCATTGAGTCACCGAATTGCTTAGGCTGGACTTGAACTTGTGATCCTTCCTCCTAAGCTTCCCAGAGTACTAGGATTACAGGCATGTGCCACCATGCCCAGCTTCACTAGTGTGTTTTTAAATTGTCATATAATAGGACATTCTTTGTTTGATTTTGTGATTATTTTGTTTTTATTACATCATTGCCTGAGAATACTGCTTGTATAAGTCTTATTATTTAACATTTACTCATTTTGATGACTTAAATATACTTTTTTTGTGAACGTTCAAATCTGTTCTTGCGAAGAGCATTTATTCTATTAGGACTCACCATTAAGCATAAATATGTATAATATAAAATAGGTATAAAATAATACCTATCATTACTTGATTTTACTATTTAGGTCTTCTATTTTCTTACTAATTTGTCCAGTTGATCTGTTTTTCATTAAGAGAAGTGTGATCAAGTGTCTCATTCTCAGTGTGTTTCTGTCTAACCTTGCATCACTTATAGTTTTCACTTTCCAAAGGTTGTTGCTATGTTATTAGGTGCATAAATATTGATTGCTCATGTTTCCATTCTGCATTATAGCCTTTATTTTATAAAGCTTCCTGTGTCTCTTTTTAATGCATTTTGACATGAATTATACCTAATCAGATACCAGGATTGTTAGGCTTTTAAAAAACTCTGTTTGGTGTATCTTTGTCTACCCTTTTTAACCTTACTGAATCTCTTATTTTAGGTGGTTTCTTTTACCCAGCAAAGTGTTAAATTTTGCTTTGTTGGGCAATCTGAAAATCCTTCATTGTCCAGTGGGCAAATGAAGTTGATTTATACTTACTGATTATATCTATATTTGGCTTAAATTCTCTCACTGTTTCGTATATACCCTCCACATTCACACACCTACTCACATGCACATGTAATTTATTTTATTGTTACAAATAGCCGAAACCAGATGAAGTAGTAGCCTAGAATGGGCAAAACTGAGAGGTTCCCTGAAAAATACCCAGAGTTGTTTAGGGGACTGAATTTACATTTGTGGACGTAACACACACATGTTGGAGAAGAGGAAGGAAGGTAGCGAGCAGAGCAGGCCCCCCACTCCTCAATCAACTTTTCTTTCTAGCAATACCTGGTCTGGGGTATGAGAGACAGATCTTTGGCACATGGCCTAGTGATAGAAATGCCAAAAGGTAGCCGGGCGTGGTGGCGCATGCCTTTAATCCCAGCACTCGGGAGGCTGAGGTAGGCGGAGCGTTGTGAGTTCGAGGCCAGCTTGGGCTACAACGCGAGTGCAAGGCTGGCCTGAGCTACACAGTATGACCCTGCCTCAAAAAGACAGGGCTGGGAGTTTGGCTCAGTGGCTTAAGCGCCTGCCCTGGCAGGTGTGGGGTTGTGAGTTCGATCCCCAATGCCGCAAAAAAAAAAAAAAAAAAAAAAAAAAAAAAAAAAAAAAGCCAAAAGGTGGAACTTCTCAAAAGGTTAGGGTTCAAGTAAAAACAAGCCTGTTGGACATTTAATTCCTTTCTTTCTTACACCTTGCATTCTACAGAGCCTCCGAAGGGTAACAGCAAACAAGATGAGGAACAATTGAATGAAGGTGTATAGACTTCATTGAAGTCAATAAATAGGCAAGTTACTCTTCTGGCTAAGTTCATGACAAATGAATGTACTATTTTCCTCTAGCAAATATTTGGGTGGTTATTTGGGAAACACTGTAAGTATAGAAGGAAAGCCCTTAAAGGTAAAGACCATACTTTTATCTATGATAAGCAACAAATATATTCTTATAAATGTTAAGAAACAAGAAAGCACAGAACACTAGAGTAATGACAGTTTGTAAGCTAGGATCAGGCTATATGTCTGGAATCATTTATGTAATTGTTAACCCACCCATTAAGAATTTAGTGTTTACACTATAGGGAGAAATACTATGAATGTCAGAAATATGGACAACTGTTTAAACTTAAGCCGGGACATAATCTGCATAGCTCTCTGCTTCTTTGTTCTTTTAACTTTTTTAGATGGTACTTTTTAACACCAGCTTGTGGGGTTAGAGGATTCAGGCTAGTTTTCAGTTTGTTACATCCCAGAGAATTCTGTTTGCCTGTAAGCTTCTATAGGACAGGCACTGTAACTTGTACAACTTAGAATCTCATTTAAGATGATGAAGAAATTAACCTAGAATCAGAACTGAACAATCTCACTCACTGCATTCTGTTGCAAACTAGAATTCAAATATGTTTGTAGAACAGAAATTTCAGTATAAAGTTTTGCCTTTTGAGCCAAGATTCAAGTGTTTTAATAGTGATGGAGAAAGTGAATTTCACATTAGTGTATACCAAGAGGTTGTGGAAATTGCCATTTTGGTTTATTTGGATCCAGAGCTTTGACTGTGTCTGCTGTGGGTACCAGTGTAGCCTCAGCTAGGGACAGAGTTAAAGGGGAAAAAAAATAGCTTTCTCTTTAGCTAAGTTCTTAGTGGTAGTAAAGGACTCAGGCTTAATTTGAGCCGTGTTGGCTCTGAAACTGTTTCGGCCCAGTGTTTGACTGCATATTCAGCTAGGCCCTGTGTGATGTCTGCAACAGTAATAAAAACATCACATAAAAGTCATCGGATCCATGGAAACTTCCCACAGCTAAGCAGAACTTGATCTTAATGCTCACTAGGGTTGTATGGGGTTGTTAGGCATTGGTGTGTATTTTCTCAGTAACCCAGGCCATTTAATGTACATAAAGAGGCCACTAAGTCTTCTGTGTAAATTCACTCGTTTGTACTCTTTCCATTTAAATGTCAGTCTTTGAAACTTAGACACTTTATTTTCTTGCTTAGTTGTATAAGAGAAATATTACAATTATGTTGTGTACACAAAAAAATTAGATGCTTAAAAAGTTGTCCAGGCCAATTTGGGTCATTAAAACAACATCTTCCTTTGCCTTCCAGGGATAAAATAAAAATGCTGTGCTAGTAAAATTGCTTGGACATGTAGCCTTGTGTCTGATGGCCAGAGCGGTAGCAAATCTGCTGACAGGCCTGGAGAGGAGAGAAAAAAATGTTGAAATGCCTGTAATGCTGTTTCAGGGAAATGCTATTTTTAAAGAAATGAAGCACATTATTTAGGGGTTGTGGATGTAATCCAGGCCTTTGAAGTTAGGAAGAAGATCTTAATTAGAAAGAAATGGAAAGATTGAATGCTATAAGACTATAAGAGGTATGTTTATCATAGATGCAGATGATATTTCCTGCACACTGGCTGAAGCCCTTCTTTGACGAAACTAAAGCCTTGAAAGTTACTGGAGTGCATCTGTCCCCAAATTTGTTCAGCATCTAATGAGCAGGCATTAATCATGTAAAACTTGGAGGCAGTTCATAAAAGGACAATGAAGATGATTTGTGGCTTGGAAAATAAAGCCTATAAGGAGAGGTTAAAACAATTCACATTATTAGCTTGGCAAAAAAAAAAAAAAAAAAAAAAAAAAAAAAAAAAAAAAAAAAAAAAAAAAAAAAAAAAAAAAAAAAAAAAAAAAAAAAAAAAAAAAAAAAAAAAAAAAAAAAAAAAGGAATTCAAGGAGTCAAGATTTCCAGTCTGTGCAAGGTTATTCTTGGTGGAATAGCATGCTTAACAAGAAACTATTCCCAAGAATTTGAAATTTTCCCTTTTTTTTGGTCTAGTCAAAAAATATTTATACAAAGTATTAGGAAGCACACATGAGGAAGGCGAATATATCCTAAAACCTGATTGCCCAGAGGAGCTTCACAAAACTGACATGGAGGGCTGAGCAGAATGTCTGAGCCTAGGGTTTTCTTAGAAATTACAACATTCTGGTGTTTTGCAGCATTTCCCATAATTGCTGCTAACTAATGGCTTAATACTTGTTTGTCTAATGTATTTTCTTGGCTAGACTGTAAGCTTTATGAGGTTGGGAATCATGTTTGTCTTTTCGTCTCTGTGTTCTCAAAAACTATTCTACACTATCACTTAATATTAATTAATGTTCTTAATATTAATTAATGCAATCTATCCTGCCATATGCATGTGGGCTCAGATTCTTAACCTTTCCTCTACTTGGGGACATTTAAGTTATTTTCCGTTTTTTTCTATTTGCAGTAGTACAGCAATAATCATGATTGTAATTAAATCTTTTCATAGGAATTTTGAAAAAGGAAATTGGTACAAGATATGGCAAGCTGTTACTCACTGGAGGTCTTGAAAACATGATAAATATTATTCAGCCAGTGCTGTTGTAGTCCTGTGTGCGTTTGATGACCTCAGGATCAAATCGTGCTTGAAACCTTACATGTATATGTGTATCTGTATAAGGTACTCACGCCCTCATCTTACTCCCTGAAATAGTAAGTTTATAAAAACTATGAGGAGGGAAGAAATTTATTTTGAGATAGGAGAGAAAATGAAGTATTTCAAAACAGGAATCCCAGTATCAGTTTGCTTTTGTCAATTATGATTTTCAGCATCAGAATGACTAGCATCGAATTGTTGATACATTGGAAGGTAGTGGCTACCTACGTTTTCCAGCTTTCAGCTCTGTATTGACTACTGGTTTTTTGACCTTTTCCTGGGCTTACAATGCTCCTGTGTGAATACTCCTTTCTGCACTCTGTTCAAGTCCCACATCCTGGCCCCTCCCTTTGTGATCCTTTGTCTGTCACTGCCTTATGTTCTAACATAAACGGTGGCAACCCTTTAAAAATCAGTCAGTGGTATGCTGGAAAATTGGCTCCTGGAATAGGAACTCTGATTTTTGGTGTTTTCTGATTTCCGTGGCGTAAATACTTTCACCATTGTTGATTTTAAGATACTAAGTCTTTAACAACTGGCTTGCAGATTTCCTGAATGTTTAACAATTTGCTCTTCGAAGCTGGTAGAAGCTGGCTCCAGCACACCGCCATGTTAAAAAAGCATCATTTTATGTGTAATAGCAGAGTTATTTTTTATTTGGCACAATAATATAATACACATATATATATTTTATATAAATGATACATATATCCATATTTACGTGTATTGTATATAAATGATACATACATATATATGACACATATATACATATATATGTGTATTATATTTAAATGATACATATATATGTGTGTTATATATAAATGTGTATTATATATAAATGATACATATATACATATGTATGATACATATATACATATATGTGTATTATATATAAATGATACGTGTATACATATACATGTACTTGGCACAATAACAAAGGTTTAAAGAAAGAATAACAACTATGGGTCAAGAGAGCCCCTTACTCTGAATTGGGTTTGTCATAAGTTACCCCTTATTTTCGTATTTTCTAGTACAATGCTTCTCACATTACAGCATGTGTTGGAACCCTCTGGAGGGTTTCTTAAAACAGATGGCTAGGATCCACCCATCCCAGAGTTTCTGAGCCCATAGGGCAGGGTGGGTGGGGCCTGATAATTTGCATTTCTAATAAGTCCCCAGGTGACAATGCTGTAGGTTCTGAAACCACACTTAGAGCGCCATTGTACTAGTGCAACCCCACACAAAGCACTTTGCTTGAAGTCTGCTTCTCAGTGCTTTGTAGAAAGAGGCACATTTTTATAAATATTATATCTGGACCCAAGAGAGAGAAATCCACAAACTTAAAAAAAGAAATGCGAAGTGTAATTATAAAAGTGCCAACAGATGGGAGTGTTAAGTGACTAAGGCTGATTGCTACAGGTCTTAAAGAGAGGACAAGGTGAGCTTCTGGGTGTGCATGAAGGCATAATTTCTTAGTTTATAACTCTATTTTAGCTAATTTTGTAGTATTGGGCTCCTAAAAGATGAGGCCAAGCTGGAAATAGTTTTGATGAGGCTTGCTGGGTAACCTCTCTTTTAGATGAAACTGAGCACTAGATCACTTATTTAAGGGCCTGCATTTCAAACAACCTTGAAAAAAATTATTTACCCATTACCATGTGGTGCTCATGCAAATAAGAGGGCTTGGGCAAAGAGGGAACACTTAGCCTTGATTAGATGGGACATATTAGCTTCCTGAAATTTTCTCACCTGTTTAAGCAGCTCTCAATCACAAATCCTGACAGGATAGACAGTCCTTGCAGGAAGGATTAACACGGCTCGGCTAAACCCAAGGGGTGTCACAATTATCCTAGATCTCCAGAGCAATGTATGGTTCTCTGTATCTCTCCAAAATTCCAGTTGCTGGGGCTCTGTTCAGTGGCCTTGGCTTTGCAATTCTCCAGGCGGACAGTGCTACGAGGCATAGTACTCAGAGCCTGGCGTTTTCGTAACTGCTTTAATCCCAGGGCTGGTTAATTCACAGAAGACAGGGCAAAACAAGACAAGAATTTGCTTCAACCAGGCACTCCTGAAGGAATAGGATGACATTAAAACCTGATATTCCAGAGTTCAGCTGTTTTGTTGTTTGCTAGGGACCAACCTGACCTTGGCACTCGCATATAGTTTGTGTTGACAAGGTTTGTGTGAAATTGGTAGAGAGGAAAGATAGTTCATTATCAGACATGTTCTAGGCACAATAGCTTAGAGGAAGAAAAAGCCAAACCTCTATCTTATTGGGCTTTCTATGTTCTACTTAGAAAAATCAGATATGTTGCTGTAGGATTTCTAGGTGACAGTCAATGAGACCACTTTCTTCTTGGCTACCTCATGTAATCAATCCACTGAGTTTTTTTTACCCTTTCTGAGGGACTGAGCACCAGGGCATTGGAGGATAGTGGGCTTTTGGGAGGAAGTTATTTACCATTTGTCTGCAGGATCTGAATGTTTTTCTTTAGGTTGAGGGATACTCTCATCCAGGACAGTTCCGTCCCTTTTTGGATTTAACTGGTTGCCATGCTAGTGGGATGGATTTGACAATGCCCGCCCTAGTGCTTCGCCATGTGTGGCCCCAGGATCATCAGGATCAGCAGCAGCATCTCTGGGAACTTGTTAGAAATGCATGTTCTTGGGCCCCATTCCAGAGCCCCTGGATCAGGAACTCTGAGGCTGGAGCCCGGTGCCCTCCAGGAAATCCTGCCACATGCCAAAGTTTGGGAGCCAGGAGCCTATATGAACTTTCTCCCCTGCAGGTATTCTGTAGCAGCAGACAGAAGTAGCTTGAGGCATCTGGGATGAGCTGTTTCTTGGCAGCCATCCTTTCCACTCTGTTTGCATTTTAAATAATGCTCGTTTCTTCCCTGGCATCACTGCATAATGATAAAGTGGCACTCTGGCTGTTTAAAAGGTAAATGCAGCCGTTTCTTGGTAAGTGTAGATGTAAAGGTATATACATAAAATGAGACAAGCTGTTTTGTATCCATCTTTTAGCTACTGTGATTGTGTGGCTGGGACATTCACTCTGATTAACTCACTCCTCTGCTCCAAATCAGAAAATTTCACGTCTATTATGCTATACATTTTAAATTGGTTTGGAAGCCCAGCCTCTGCAGTGCAGAATGTTTTGTGACTACACCATGATGGTAGGGTCTCATTTCTGTTGTGTCCTTTGGACCTGGACTAAATTCTTTTCTTTTTTTTTTTTTTTTTGCGGCACTGGGGATTGAACTCACAACCTCGCGCCTGCTACGGCAGGCGCTTAAGGCACTGAGCCAAACTCCGGGCCCTGGTTTTTTGAGGCAGGGTCGCACTATGTAGCTCAGGCCGGCCTTGCGCTTGTGTTATAGCCCAAGCCGGCCTCGAACTCACAACGCTCCTCCTACCTCAGCCTCCTGAGTGCTGGGATTAAAGGTGTGCGCCATCACGCCCGGCCTGGACCTGGACTAAATTCTTAAACATGTGAAGTATGGGCTATTGGAGTTATGGGCTCCTCAAACCCCATGTAAAGGTATTTCCTAGGTCAGACTGCTGTTCACTTTGTGAACTATGGTACACACAGGTGAAATGCTGGCCTTGGCATTGAGGATCATTTGGAGGGTACACATGAGTTTTTTTCCTCAAGGAAGTCGTAATAGGCCAGGCATATAATTCATGACAAAGTAAAATTTTCACAAGCTGAGAAATGAGTGCCTTTTTAGAAGAGATAGATGTTGAGAGCTAATGTATTTAATAGCTCTGTGATTGGGAGCAAGTTACTGAGCCTCTTTAAGCCTTAGTTTCTTATCTGAAAGGTGGGTGTAATATAGGGATCTATGTCTTAGGATTATGAAAGCCTGGAAAGTACTCAGTAGAGTGTCTGCAATCATGTATGTGTCAGTAATCAAAAGCCATTAAAATACATGTGGATGTAATTATACACACATGCACATATGTAAGTGTTCATAATCACACGTGTTCTTAAATGTATGCCCACATATGCATGTATATACACGTAACACACAGATAGCTAGTCTATGAATTGCAAAGTATACCTCAAACCACTTTTCCTTTCCCTGTTTGCATGGGCCCTTCCCTATCAATACCATGTTTGCCTTAAGGCAATCATCTTCACTGAAGCACTAATGTCCGTGGAGTTAGTCACTCTACCCATCTGAGCTTGGCGATAGTTTGACGTGAATGAGTGAGATGGGACATTGAGAACAGCAGGCTGAGGGCGCAGTGGCTAGAGGAAAGCTTTTGAGAGTGGGAGTGAGATACAAATTCAAACTGGTGCATGCTCAGGACTGTCCTGGATAGAGGGGAGGCTGCTTTGACCTGGTGGTATATGTTGACTCTGAGCGGGGTCTTTGCTGTGTCTTGGAATCATGCCCATCCAGACATCTTTGGACACAGGCAGTCTGGCTTCTGCCTATCTCACAGCCTTAGCAAGTTCCACCCTTTTTCTCTCTATATTCCCACATCATGAGTCTTATTTTAAGGTGCTGCATTATCTCTAACCTTAGGGCTCTTGCACATGCTGCTCTTTCTTCTTCAGATACTTTTCCCATACTCTGCCAGCTGCATTTTACCCTTCAGACATTAGCTCAAATATCAATTCCTTAAGGAGACTTTGGTGATCTCTTCCAGACTAGGTTTGTGTCTCTCTTCTGTGCTCTATAGTACGTTGTCCCAAATTCTTTTGCCCTTATATTCCCAGTGCTTAGCACCTGGGACAAGTTGCTCTTTGCTTTTGAATAAGTAAGTGAGCGGTACATGAATGGTGACAGTTAGACAGATCTAAAAGAAAGCCAACACTGGCCTCCTTTACCCACTTCTTTGCCAACCTGATTAGAATTCATCCTTGAACCCCAAAGACAGAAGCCTTTCAGAGAAAGAAAACTGATACAGTTGGAGAAAAAAAGGTGTTTCACAGTTCATGTGAATTTCTTTACTTTTCTTCACGTTCTATGGCATGATAAGGAACTCTTACTCTATCAACCCTGGGGGGCTCAATTCTTAGCTTGAGGCTCTGTGAAATATATGTTCTCCATGGGCTCAGTTGCAAAATGGGTATTCTAAATCTTAGAAATAAACACATACTTTACCTTTTCAATCTTAGTAGGTGGGTGCAACAAGAATTTCTGGGGATTTAAACATTTCTTTCACAACAGTGTGCAGGAAGTGGTTTATCATTTTACTTTGAGTTGATGTTCCTGGCAATAACATTCACATACCTAGGATAGAAGCAATTGTTTAGCTGTCAACCCCAAACTTAGTCATACCATTGATCTGACATCAGAAAGTACTTATTCTATTGATCTAGTGTTAGATGGGTGGTATAATGGTAATAATGGGCTTTGATTGACAGTTTGAGTTGACAGATTATCAAGTCACATTTTCCCTCAGCCACACTGCTGACGGGGTTGGAACATTTCCTTGCCTACACAGATTCCCTTGACCTTTAACTTCGTGTTACTTGCTAAATCCAGTCCTCATTTAATAGCACTGGAAATGCTCTCAAATCAGCTTATTTAAAACACAGAGGCAGAGAATCTAGAATTATTTAAACTTAGCTGACAGCATGAAGAAAATGAGGTAAGCCTAAAATATTTGTTGAGTGGATAAGTGAATTTATATTTATGGCTTGTGTACTGAGGAGGATGGTCAGGTGATGCTGATCATGGTATCTCAGGCATTCAGAGGTAGACTGTCACAGCAGCACGGGCTATCCTGTGTCAACCATGGCAAATACTCCTGGTCGGCTGGAGCACTGACTAGAAAAATAAAGGAAGGCAAGCCCTTTTGTAGCTTGAAATCAGGGCTGCCAGTGGGGGATCCAGCCTAAAATCCTACTCCCTGCTGGTTAGTTCTATGATTTTAGGACTCACTTCATGGTGTTTTCCTAGACCAACACTATCAATATCCCCAGGGCACTTGGGAGAAGTTTAAATGTTATGCCTCTACCCTAGTCCTACGGCATGAGAATCTGCATTTGAGCAAAATTCTCATTAAAGTTTGAGAGGTATTTAAGAGTTTCATCGTTTTTCAGGTGCAAACAATAATATTTTTCTTTCAGCATTGAGGATTGCACTGAGCTACACACCTATCCCCCCTTTTTATTTTAAATTTTGAGACAGTCGTACTAAATCTGTTAAATTGCTGAGGCTTGGCTCAAACTTGCAGTCCTCCTGCCTCAGCCTCTCAGAGTGCTGGGGTCTAGTCCTGCATCTCCCGGACCAGCTAGGTGTAAATATCTTAAAGCCAAATTTTTTCCTAGGACTGTAGGAGTTTAGACTTTAGGTTTTAAGTTCATAACTTTTACATATGATTTTTAGAATGCCAAGGTTCTTAGCTTTAACTAATAGAAACATTCTTGGGCTGACCTAAGTGATTTAGAAGAAAGACTACTGAGTAGCTCTCAGAATGAGTAAGAAGGATGGGAAACTAGGCTGAGGAACTGTAACAAGGGCTGCTAGTTAGTTAGGGTTTTAGCCAAAACCGTAGCTGAGAACCAGATTGAGGGGGTATTGTTGCCACTATCACTGAAGCCACTGTTGTTAGCATGAGGCAGTGGTGCACTAGAGCCAACCTGTACCAGTTTGTAAGGGCCAATTGCCTGCCTCTCTTCCCACTTCTGCATTCACTGATGCCTGGTCTATTTGGGTGTTTGAAATAAGCTGTGGTGGGAGATTTGACACCGCAAAAAAATCAGCAAATGCTACCGATAAGGCCTTTATTTGAGAGTTGGTTTATCAGAACACCACTGTACTACTGAATCCATTGCTGATAAGAGACCACTGGCCCTGCTTCCCCTGGAACCTGGGTGTTGTTGTTATAGCTGATATCAAGATGGATGCTTATCTGTCCCTTATTAATATTATTTTTTGTTTATTTTTGGGATCACTAACCTGAGGAAAATGTCATGTGATCTAGTTCAAGATTAGTGTCTTCTACCTTTGGCTACAGAGTGAGATTACCTAGAGAAGTTAAAAAACGACTAGTGCTTGACTTCTAACACCCAAAATTCTAGTTTAATTTCTTTGGGTGAGGGATTGTCAAAGTATGGCCTCAAAAATGTCAGTAATGAGGCAGGAGATTAGGGTGTGGCTAGCCAGCTGGGAAAGTGGGTGTCTTAGTTACTTTTCGCTCGTTGCCGAGACAAAATACCTGATGCCCAAAATTAGGAAAGGAAAGGTTTATTCTTACAGTTTCTCGGGAGTTTCAGTCCATACTTAAGTTGGCTCCAAGATAGTGTGGCATGACGGGGCTACAGTTCATGGTAGCTGCAAGCTGCAAGCCACTGGCGAGAGAGAGAGAGAGAGAGAGAGAGAGAGAGAGAGAGAGAGAGAGAGAGAGAGGCGGAAGAGGAAGCGAACAAGAGGAAGACCCGCCTTCCCTTACACTGTATGTCAGCTCCACCCCTGGGTGGACACAGTGCTCACATTGTCAATCAACAAACCAATAACAAACCAATAACTCGGCCCCATCAAAATTATATGAGGACTTGGGGGAACATAGCATACCCCGTACAGTGGGCATGATCTGTCAATCACAGAGTTACAGGAAGAGCACTCTTTCTGGTACTGGGAATTGAACTCAGGATCTTGCACTTGCCAGGCAGGCGCTTATGCTGCTGAGCTGTATCCCCAGACCCTGTGCTCTCTCTTTTATAGTGCTCTGCTCTCATTCTACAGTGTCCTTATCCTACCTTTCATTGACCTGCACCCCTCTGCAGAGCATAGTCCTTTTCCTACCTTTAATAAGTGTAAAACCTCACTACCTTTTGTACTTGTCCAATTCTTTGTTCAGGACAAGAAGAAACTAGAAAGATTTGTAGAAGGAACTCACAGTACCCCAGGCCCCAGTAACAGTCCCAGCATAACTTGGGAACTTGTTAGAAATACAAATTCTTGGGTAACACTCCAACCCTGCTGACTTGGAAACTCTGGAGGTGAGACCCAGCATCTGTGTTGTAATATGTCTCCCAGATGGCTTTGATGGAGGTAAAGTATGAGAACCATTGGTGTCAGGGTGAAGTTTGGGCATTTGGACTTACTTTGATTCTGAGAAATCAAACACATGACTCTTCTCCTTTTTATTTTTGAGACAGAGTCTTGTTATGTAGTCCAGGCCAGTCTTGAACTGATTATGTAGCCCAGCCTGGCCTTGAGGTCATGAGCCTCCTGCCTCACTCTCCCAAGTGCTAAGATTACAAGCACATACCACCATATCTAACTCATATGAACCCTTTAATGAACTCTTTTGTGGGGTTGTCTGTAGAGCAGTGAAACTGGAAAGTGTTTGACTTAGTAGCTTTCAAACACTATGATCCTCAGGTCGAAACCATCTGAGATACAGGTTAGAATGAAGATTCATGGGCCCCACCTCATAGATGAGATTCTGGAGGGTGGGATGGGGTAGAGTCTGAACAGCTACCTTTTAAAAAAGTTTGCCATACCATTCTTGGCAACACAGTTTGAACCACAGAATAAGTTTGGGTAGAAGGAGGGACTTGACTATTATGATAAACTCATGTTGGGGGATTTTTGGTTCAGGGCTAATTCTTTGGATTGCTTATACAGCCCCAACAAAAATAGGTTCTAACAGGGCTGGGGATATAGCTTAGTGGTAGAGTGTCTGGTTAGGCTACATGAGACCTTCAGTTTGATCCCCAGCACAAGAAAAAAAAAGGTTCTAATGAACTACAGAGGACATACTAGAAAAGGTGAGAATTCCAGATGAATATTCAGCATACTTTTGGACTTGAAAACAGCAAAAAGCTATACTAACTGGGAATCTTTTGGATCTCGTTCCTAAGTATGTTTAGCTAAAATAAGGGGGAAGAGAAATGGAGAAAAATGTGAAGAAGCAATTTTATTTCAGTTTTTATTGGATTTAGTATAACTATTATTAAAGGTTAAATTTTGGCAGCTTGTTAAAAAGTGGTCACAAGACTCAATAGAGAAGATAGGATTGGCAAGATTTTATCAGTGTTTAAAAATCAAAACAGCTCTAATTTCAAGCAAATTATGTGCTCTTTTTCATGCTTTCAGATAGTTGGGGTGACTGGTATGTTTATCGCCTTCTCTAAGATGAAGAAGTTCAGACAGTGAATAAATTGTCTATACTCTTATGCGGTAGGTTTGATAAATGAATGTAGGATTTGTTTGTTTAAGATAAATATTAAAGCTGGGAGTGTAGCTCAGCAGTAGTGCCCTTGCCTAGCAGGTGTGAGGTGCTGGATTCTATCCCAAGCACAGTAAAAAAAAAAAAACAAAAAAACAAAAAAACAAAAAAAAAGATAAATTTCAAGCTCACAATTTACTCCCTATGCCATTTTTTGATTGAGAAAAAATAACAGGAGTGTTTTTCTGTAGTGAGATGGTAGAAGTACTCTACAGGAAGGAACAAAGACATAAGGAAGATTTCACTGATGAGTCACTTGATGAGAAGGACAAATGATGTGACTTTGTTCATAAGTGCTTTAAGCAGAGTCAATAAACCATCAGTGGCCATGGGAGACAAGCTGGCAGCTGAGGAAATAATTCTGGATGTAGTTTTAATGCTAACTGGCTTCTGGTCCCTGGAGATACAAAATCCAAGAATGGCTCAGGGTGAGTTAGATCAACTAAGGTCTGGGAAAGTAATTATGTCTAGTTTAAGCAATGACTGGTCACACTTCAAAGGTATGAAAAAAATTAAGGAGCTTTAAAAAAAACCTGAGGCCTTAACATTTGCAAGGTTTTATTTGACATGTTGTTTTTTCTGCAAGGAAAGATAAAGATGATCTTATTTTACAGAAAGAAACTGAGACTTAAGAAGTTTCTAGAATTTGTTCAAAGTCACAGAGATGTTGGAGTAGCAGAGCTGATTGGCATTTTCTGACTCTCATACCATAGTACCTGCCTGTATGTAGGGATTTATTTATTTATTAAATTTTATTAATTATAAATTGTATACTTTTGTTTTAATTGGTGCTAATAAGGAATAATGTTTATGGTTAATGATTTATATACCTGTTTATTGGTGCTTTGGTTCCAGCTTAGAGGTTCTGATTTAGTTGACGTGAGATGTGATCTGGGATTTGGGATTTTGAAAAGGTGATCCTGATGTGCAATAAAATGAGAGCTACTGGTCTAGAAAATTCTCCCTCTCTTATTCTATTATCTTGCCCTTATCCTCTTTTGGGAACATTTTTGGGAACATGAGGCAATAAACAAAGCACCTCATTAATCTGTTAGTATAATAGCAGGTTGGGGAGTAGCCAGGCGAACTCACACTTAGAAATGAGAAACATAAATCTCACATCCGGTCAAATTTGGAGGTTAGCATCATCTTTCATTTATTCAAAGACCTTCCCGTCCCTGTCAGAGCTAAAGATCAAATGTTGGCTAATTTCCACCGTCCATGGTGGGGCTTTTATTTGCTCTTTGAATGCCACAGCAGTTGAGACGTTGCTGTGATGAGAATCTAGTGGATGCAATAAGAAAATTGTTTTTAAATTTCTACAAATATGTTCATGCTTAACTCCCAACACCTGCCAAATGTGGACAACAGCATCAACCTCCTAGGGCAGCAATGATGAACCTTTTAGAGCTTTCAGTGATAACCAACAACAGGCTGCGCTTGTGTGTGGTTGGTTTGCCACCACTATCCTCGGGCTAGTAGGAAATGAGAATAAATTTGTGTATAGTGCCTAGAACCATCCCTAACACAAACAGTAGTTCTTTCCTATTTGCTGACCAGTACAGTCAGTCTCCTGGCTTTGTTTTCCTTATTAGAGGCTCAACTAAGGCATGCAGGAACTTAAACATCCCATGGAAACCTAAGCTCTTCCTGTAAAAATTGGTTAGTGTGCAAAATAATGGGATAAAAAAATGCCCTGATTTAACTTATATGTTAACTGGCATTTTTTTCGGGAGGTGTATCTAAATATTTGTTGAATTGAAATGACATTGGCCAGTTCAGCTTATTTTAACATCCTCAATGTGAATTCCACGAGCAGTCTAAATTTACAATAAAATTAATGTTAGGTAAAATTTTCATTATTTTAGGTTAGAATTAGCTAATTTAGCTGCATAGGCATAAGCCTAGAAGCCTATGTGCATTAACTTCTAATCCTTTCCCTTACCGGATTTTTGCTCCTTCTTAGAATATGTTCACAGCTGTCAGGTGATGTTTAGTTTAATTCTGCTTTAGGTGCTTTATTGTTATTATTTTTTTAAGTGCTCGTTGATGAAAGAACTGTTTGAAATGTGTGCTTTGAGTAAAATAGTTTTCATCTCAGAAGTGAGGGCAAAGAGAAATCAAGACATATTTCCTTTTTGACTCATGTGCTTTTCTTCTGAGACGCCACAGCAATAAATAAAGAACATTGGAACCAAAAAAAAAAAAAAAAAAAAAAAGCACCACTCTAACATGTCTTGTCACGTTCTGCTCACCCCTACACCTGATTTCAAATGTAAATTGCACGGCATTTAGCACTAATGAAAATACTCTAGTGAAGGAAATTGTTAAGATTTTTCTGGTGCTCCCCTAGGGGTAATATTAAAACCCCCGTTACTAACATCTCACTCTGAGAAGACAAAAATGTGCACTGAGAATACAAAAGCCCTGTTGGCGTCTAAATGTGGGCCGATTAATTTGCTGTTACCGATGCGTTGATTTACGAGGAGATGTAAAAGTAGGGCCCAGGAAAGCTATTGAGATCCCCATATTGCAGGGCTCCTTGACCCTGGATTTTTCAATGCTTGCTTAATCATGACATTCTGCTTTCTATTTATTTATACAGTTGCTTCAATGAACAAATTAATAATTATACAGCACATTGACAAACATGCCGGGTAATATTTGCCAGATTTTAAATTAATTTAATTCAAGGGCCACTTCATTTACAGGATTCATCCGCACATCAGGCGTCAGCCTTACCTCGTTGCTATTCACGCTACACCAAGATTTGTCATCATTTTCCCCCTTTTTCTTCTCTGCAGACAAAGACAGCACAACTTGCCGTGCCAAATAAATAGACACTAACAGGCAGGTGGAAAAGAGATAGATGACAGACAGATAGGAATGCAGATAAATGTGTAGATGACATAAATTTAGAAGGAAGGATAATAGCTGTTACTATGATATGTGGAAAACAATTAAATTCCACTAAAATCTTGTATTTATTTTCTCTTTAGCGCCAATTTGCAATTTATCTTCCCTTGTTTCACACCCACAAGCCTTCTTCACAATTTACAGACTGGAAATTCAAATGAATTCCTTATAGTTCCAGAAATGGTCACTTTTCTTGGGAATAGGAAAAATTGTGTAAAAATGGAACTGCTTGGGCTTGAGGGCCAGGCAGAATTCTGGGTTGCTTTGTGTATCAGTAAGGGTTGAGTTAAAATCGATGAGATTAGATTGTGTAGAAAGGGTCAGCTATTTTTGGAAAACTTGCAATTGAACCATGAGACATTTGTATTTGGGTTTGCAAGAAAGAAAAGAAGGGTCCTAGTTCAATTGTGATATATTAACATTTTTACAATTATGGACAAAGATGAAATCTTGGGCAGTAGAAGAGAATAACATCAAGAAAATCAATCAAGTTTCATATTTGTCCTCAGCACATATGGAAGCACGTAAAAATGTTGACCAAGCCATGATTTTTGCCATTAAAGGAAGGCATGGACACCAAATATGCTATCTTATATTCATGGACAGTACTGAGGTCTAATTGAATAACCATAAACTAGACCCCAGTGAGCTAGTTTTTGAATTATCTTCTATGCTGCTGGCATTCTGTGATTCTGGGCATTAGTTGACCATAGTTGGCTTGTGGACTTTGTAGATGGATATAAATCAGGTGGTAATTCATTTTTTAGGGGAGCTAAAACTTCCTATTAATATTGTCCATAAATTGTTATGTATCCTGGATATGGATCAGTATCTATCACAAGATAATGCTAGGATTGGTAACCTTTTTGAGTGAAGCCAACATAAAATATGGTGCTTAATAGTATCTGTTACTGAAAATATAGACATAGACTAGTGTTATGTGTGTACATGCTATGCTATCAAGAGATAAGAGATATTGACTTGAATGTGTTTCTTCATTACAGCAGGTTTAGGTTTTGTGGGGGAGGGAGAGGGAATGGGGGATCCACAGGGTAGTGTTGCTAAAGGTAAATCTTTTCTCTTAGGGGTGGATCAATAACTAACCTAGGATTATATTCCAGAGTCAGAGAATACAGTGCATATGTGCATAGCTGTTATTGTATGTAGGGTAAATTATTCTTAGAATACTGTATTTTCATTTTCTAAGCAGAGGAAGATATTTAGGTACAATACTATAAGGTGGCTCTTTTTTTTTTTTTTGTAAATGGAACAACCATTTAGAGAAAATCAGGGAAAGACTAGGCAGATAATTTCAGTACAAGCAGGCTTTTGCTTCAATACCCGAGATAATTGTCTCAATCTCCTTTTTACTCTGCAGGGTCACAGATGTCAAAAGGCATTCCCACATGCAAGTGGAAATTGTGCAATACATAGCCCAGAAATTATGTGTCTTTTACTTAAAAAAATCAGGTAGACCTATATGCCATAATAATTATAAAAATTATACTAGCATTTATTTGGTTATATTAATATGCTATTTGTATTAACTAGTTTTACTAATTACCTAATTACTGCCCGCTAGGGTAATTACTCATCTTGATTAAATGAATGTCAAAAGGTGAACTCATAGGCATGAATTTGGTAATCATTTTCCTATCTAGAATAATAATGCTGAGGGCAGATGTTCAATCCATTTAATATTCTCGTTGATTGTAGAGCTAGAAGGAGATTTTGAGGTGTAGCTCGTAAAACTAGTGTAACTAAATAGAAGATTGAAGCAAATAGGTATGCATTAGAAGCACTTAGTGATGTTCCCCTTGATAAAAAGGAGCATTAACATACTTGAATGATTTGAAAGTCATTTCAAAAAAGAGATAGTGATAAAAGCAAAGATGTTGGCACTAGATGGACTTGAGTTTGAATCTTAGTTTCATGTAGCTCAGGGAAAGCAACCTTGCTTCTCTGAGTCTCATTTTCCTAGTCTGTACAATGTGGATATTGCATTCAATATCAGCTTCTAGTGTTCCAAGGACTTAATTAATGTTCATTTAGTGTCTGAAATTGAGGAAGCATCTTTTAAATCTACCATGTTGTACTCTGAGATTTGGGTTTCAAAATCTTGGCATATTGTTTAATAATTAAATTTTGAAATAGAAGTTACTAGAATGACTAGTGATATGGATAAGAGCACATGAATTCTCATGACAAGTGTGCCTCATCAGCCTAAAAATGTCCTGATTAGGTAAGACTGGTCTGAATTTCAATATAGGTGCCACCTGTGTGAGTATAAGCATCCTGAAGGTAGAGATGTGGTCCCTTTTGTTTATATATCTTCAGGATTTACAATAAATCAAATTAAATCTGCTTTAAAAATATTTGTTGAATGACTATCTGATGTTCACATAACAAACAAGTGCACCTTTGTGGTCTCCATGGTTCTGAAGGTCAGTTTGGGGAATGCATTCATGTTCCAAAGACTGTAAGACATCTTTATGGGCAACTTTTGCACATGTTAAGAGCTATGCTGGACTGGTGTGATAGACATTGCTCTGATCAACATATTTAAAGTGATAAGGAAATATATCTTGTTTCTCTCCCATCACCATATTATAGTTCCCCTCTGCTTCTAGAGTGCTAATGCTGGGACCAGGCCAGAGAGGGGGACCAACTCACTCATCGCACAGGGGAGGTCAGATGAGCCTTTCTTAGTTGGCGTATGGGCTTTTTTATACCCACATTAAAGGGTCAGCTGTGGGGTTTCAAGGGAGAAACTGGAAAGATCATCCCCTAAAGGAGTCCAGTGGACAAGGCAAACAACCAAGTGACTGACTGCAACAGTGCATTATGTGCTTATGAGAATATGTTTAAACATGGAAGAAGACATGTTCATCACTTCCTGAGCTAGTCTCAGGAGGCATACAGGCAACCCTAGAATGTCTTTAAGGCGAAGAGCTTACTGGGGGTACAAGAGAGAAGGGCTAGAGTAGCAAGTATTCTTGAAAGAGTCTGCATCATTTAAAACCCTCCGCGCCAGGCTTCTTAAGAATGTTGATCACAAGAAAAATACAGAAAGTATAAACACCAGTAACTGTAAATAACACTCACAGTGTAGTGCAGAGTTAACTGTGAACACTGCCACCAACGGTGATGGTACATGAGCAATTGCAAATACCACCATTTCCTCTGATGGATGGAAATTTGAAATAGAACAGTTGGGGAGGTGATTATTTGGCTAATTTGTTTTGTGAATGAATTTTTCTTCTATCATTCCTTTTTCCTTTGTTGGAAACAGGGTTGCACCTCAGTGACATTTCAGTTGACACACTGAGATTTTAAAGAGGTGTGTACCTGCACAGTTTCCTGAATTTTTGTCCCATAATAGGTCAGAGAGGACCCACAGACCATAGCGCAGAAACACTTCTGGTTCTTAGTTTTTCACTTAACCTACCGAACTGTACTCAGTCTTTGGTTCTGGCATTCACACAAGCAAACAAATAAATAAAAGGACCTTATAATTTTGTGTAATGCAAGCAGAAGATGAAGAATTATTCTGTTCTTTTTTTTTAAAGAGCTTTTGGGTAAGATTCCAATCATTTCTAATACCATTTAAAATCCTTTTAAAGAACAGCCTTGTCTACTCATAATTGATAGCCAAGACAACACCATGGGGGGAAGGTAGGTGGAGGGAACTGAGTTATAGATGTACTCAACTGAAAGAGCCTCTAAATTATGTTGTCAAAAAATTGTGGCAACATTATTTCAAACGCTTTTACTCCTAATGCTCTTATTCCTAATGCTCTTTCCTCCAATCCTAATGTCTCCACTTTTGTTTGTTTTGTGTGATCCACCTACAAAACCAGGTTGCGTTGCATTTTGGGGGTCAAGTCTTAACAGTGTTCCCAGGAGATGCCAATACTCCAGGAGCACAGTGTTGGCTGCTAGTGTCAGAGACAGACTGGTTTCCTGCCAACTGTTTATTTGTTTGCGGAAACTTCTCCAACTGTACCGAGCTGTTATTATTTTGAAAGTACTGTACTTTAAACTTATAAAGCAGTCCTGACTTGAATTCTCCAAGAATACTTTCCTTGCAGAGTTGTTTGGAAAATCTGGGGAAGCAAGAGAAATAGGTAAACTAAGGTAGCAGAAGCTTCAGAATTCAATGCATTTACCAACTATGTGACAGTAACTGAGAAGTCAAGGCATTTTTCAGTCAGGAATGAGCAACCCCATAGGAAGATTTTAAAAAGAAACCTCTTTGGAACTCAGTAATGGAGCAAAAATGCTGTCATCAGTCTGACCTTTAAGTCAAGGCATTATGAACAAGAAGGATGTAAGAGGACCACGATACTACCTGCTATTTTTTCCACATCCTCAAAGATTCTAAGGTGCAGATTCTTTTAGGGACAGATGAGAAACATATGGACCAAGTGTCAACCTCAGGGGCTTGCTAGTTAAGATTTTCTGCATTTGTCCATCTATTCATGTATCCATTCATTCACTCCTGGAACACTGAGTGTGTCAGGCTACTATGTATCAGGCTTTATACTAGGTACTTGGCACTCTGTGTTTTAGAGGACATCACACATTTGGTTGTTGCCAACAAAAATTTAATTCTGGTCCTCTCTTAATGTCTCTTGTCAATACTTTATTTTCCTCTCAGTTATTCTACCCCTTCCTCACTCTCTTCAAGCCCACTCCCAATATCTGAGCTTGCACATTTTTAGCAAACCACCATTACCCTCACTCTTTCCTTTTAAAGCCTTGAGAAAACTGAGGCCAAGAGGTTTGTGGCAGATCCTGGTTAGTTATCCACCAAATCATTTTCCTTTTCCTACAGGAAATGTGTTTTCCAAGTTGACCTGCAGTCTGGTGTAGCCTATGACTGAATTCTAGCCAATGCAATGTGGGCAGAGGTGATGTATTTCACTTCCAAGCTTGGTTCATAAAAGTCTTCCAGATGATTAAACCTGATTAACTCCATTCTTTTTGTTTTCTTCCAATGGAATGGAGGAAACTCCTAAAGATCTAGAAGTCAAGGGCATAAAATGAAAGAAGTCTGGATCCTCAAGTCAATGCTTGGAGGAAGACTGTTTGATGGGGGACACATAGGTTAAATATTGTGGAGGGGGATATAAATGTTTATTGTGTCTATTCCCTAAAATTTTTGGAGTTTCATTATAGCATTTAATGTACTCTATCTTAACTAATTCAGGTATGATCTTCTTCAGTTTACCCTCACATAGTCTACTAGTTCATTCATCATAAAGTCATTTTCCTCATCTTTCCGTATACTAGAATTCAAACTCCTTGAAGGCAGGGATTTTTGTTTATTTTGTTCACTTGTGTGTCATAGCACTGTAAACTGTGTCTGGTACTTAGTGTGTGTCCAGTAAATATCTACTGAATGAGTGACTAAGGACCAAGAATGTAATTTCTTCACCATAATTGTACTTGATTTTCTCTGGGTTTTCTTTTTAAAAATTCTTTATGTATGTCATGTTTCTTACTTTCTTTTTTTTGGAGGAGCAATTTCTAATATCTTCATTATCTTCTTGACTAACATGTATTAATTGTACCATTCTTTCTCTCCTATTGAGTATATTCTCTTCTCACTTGATCTCTCCCATCTTAAAATGTTCTCTCTAGACCATGTATGTATATATAGATATATATCTATATATGTATCTATTTTTAGACCATACATATTTTTGTAGCAATTGCCCTATGTATCTGTCCCTCCTTCCATGCAGTTTTTTTTTTGTACCGGAAATCAAACTCAGGACTTTGCACTTGCTGGGCAGGCACTTATGCCACTGAGCTATATCCTGGCCTATTCTTATTTTTAAAAATTGTCTGTGACCACTGTCTCCTCCTCCCCATCTCCTAGTCACTTTGCAAGATAGTGCATCTTGCTGAAACTGCTGTTTGTGAGGTCAGACTAGGTCAGTTGTTTGTTTGCTCTCAGATCCTTTCTTTGCTTTCTTCTGCTCAACTTTAGTTTGTAGGGAACAACTGCCATTGGCAGGTGTATGGGATGCCCTAGCAGATGACTGGAAGAGGAGGAAGAAAGTAGCTCAGGTGTTTCTCTCTGTCTGACTCTATCTGTCTGTCTTTGTCTCTGTGTTTCTCTGTCTCTGTCTCTGTCTCTGTCTCTCTCTCTCTGTGTCTTTGTCCCCCTTCCCCCATGATGAACCAGCAAGAGGGTGGTCGTGTGGTTATCTGCAAGCTAGGAAGACAGCGCTCACCAGAACCTGACCATACTGGCACTGTGATCTTGGGTCTCCAGAAGAGTGAGAAAATAAGTATCAGTTGTTTAAGTTATGAAACCTATTCATGATTTAACAATTATGACCCAGAGGAGACTATGCTCCATGCATTTAGGAATCCTGGCCTGAGTTGTATGATACATGTGGAGTGGGTGCTTTTTTTCTGATCAAACTCTGACTGATATAATCACCAGCGTTTTCCAGTTTCTACTTCCTTCACTATATTGCATTTAACATTGTTGAAAATTACTTTTTTGGGGGGAGGGGAAGATAGGGTCTCGCTATATGCTTCAGGCTGGTGCTGAACTCACTATGTAGCCTAGGTTAGCCTCAAAGTCACAGAGATCCTCCTGCCTCAGCTTACCCAGTATTGGGATTACAGGAATGTACCACCATTCCCCGTTTGGAAACTACCTTTAAATCATTCAACTTTTGTTTAACTTCCCTTTTCTGGCTTTTTTTTATTGTTTGTCACTCTCAGTTTTTCTGTCTCTCAGACCATTTCTTTTCAATTTCTCTCTGGCTTCTCATCCTTCACTCTCTTTTACATGTTATATGGGGTTAACTTTCTCATTTGCTCTTCTTGGGTCATGTCCTCAGAGCCAGTGGTGTCAATCAAGTGATTCTCAAATCCAGGCTTCACTTCAGAATTTAGAGTTCTAGACGTGGGTATCCAACTGTTCTAGCTATCTCCGTGTGGCTGTCAGACTCAACATTTGCAAAATGCTCACTAACCTCTCCACACCTTCTCCCTTCTCTGCATCTCCTTTCCTTGTGAAGGAAACCTCACAAAAACCAGGACTTCAAGTTATTTATGACTCCTGACACTCCTGCCATACATGACCATGTTCTTATGGGTCTTTACTTACAACAGTATCACTTGAGTCTATGTCTTATTCTGTATCCCCATTTCCAATGATTTAGGTAGGGAAAATAATATTACCTTGATGGGCTATGAGGCCCCAAAGGAGGACTTAATACAAAACAAAATCAACAGTGACTTGATAGAAATTGACTAAATGCACTTATTTAGAAAGATACTTACTATTGAAGCAAATTAAAAATACTTCTGAAAAAATTGCAATTTATTTATTAATTAATTTAAGAAATTTTTATTAAACATCAATTATGGTCTAGACCACTGATGGTGAGGCTATGGCACATGTACCACAGTACCACTAAATATATGGCATACACATCTTTCTTGCCTTTACTGTTACTTAAATCTCTCTTTTGTCCTTCTGCTCTCATTCTCACCCCACCTCTTCGTCCCTGCTTTCTACTGCAATCAGAGTGATCTTTCTTTTTTTTATTTTAAAGGTAGTAAAATACAACAGAACATAACAGAATAGTCAATCAAAACAAAGCAGTAGGACTGGTACAGAACTTCGAAGATCGATAATGTGAGTACAATAGCTACTATAACATACCTTGCTATCTTCAGATTAGCTGACCATTCCAACAGGTGTAGTAGAATTGAACCAAAAACAAAACAAAACAAAATCAATAAAAACAATATAAAATACAGGAAAAAAAAAAGAGAAAAATAATAACGATCAGAGTAAAGCAAAATGGTGAGAACCATATTGGTCCTCAAAGACAAGACAGAAGAGAGTCCCCTGTATTTGCAACATTGCCTACTGTCATCATGCAAAGAGACATTCAGGGTGCCGATCAGAAGCCTGCAAAATCTACGAAAAAACACTAGCGTTTAGTTGCTTTATGTACCTTAGTTGCCATCAATTTAGCCAGACCTCAGAGCCAGCAGCTTGTATGGGGCAGGGCGGGGGGGCAGATATGGATGATGTTCTTGATTCCAAGCCCGCGCACTGGGGCCCGGTTGGGCCCATTCTGCTTCTCCTCCGGGGTCCGGGCAGCCCCCAACCCTGGAAGGCGGATCAGTTCTCTCTTGATGTGAGCTGGCGCCATATGGGCCCAGCGAGTTGGGGCCTGGTTGGGCCCATTCTGGTTCTCCTCCAGGGTCCGGGCAGCCCCCAACCCCGGAAGGCGGATTTGTTCTCTCTTGATGTGAGCTGGTGCCACGCGGGCCCGGCGGGTTGGGGCCCGGTTGGGCCCATTCTGGTTCTCCTCCGGGGTCCGGGCAGCCCCCAAACCCTGGAAGGCGGATCAGTTCTCTCTTGATGTGAGCTGGCGCCGCATGGGCCCGGTGGGTTGGGGCCCGGTTGGGCCCATTCTGGTTCTCCTCCGGGGTCCAAGAGTGATCTTTCTTAAAAGCTAATCTTTGTATAAACCATTCAAAGGTTGTGCATTGCATCATGAAGAAATAATGGGTGACAAACAACATCTTCCATTGCCAGTATTTCTTGGTTACTGGAATTATAATTATTTCCCAGTATCTCCTTTAACAATCATGACCTAGAGGGGACTCTGCTCCATGTATTTAGGGATTCTGGCTTCTACCATTTTCTGGATCCACTCCATCTAGTTCTGTGCAGTTCTGTTTATCCAGATGATAAATAGGGAGAGAGGATGAGAGTTGGGAGGGCTTTTACAGGCTGGGTTTGGTAGTGGTGCACATCATTTCTGCTTACATTCAGAATTATCTACCTGCAGTCCACAAGGGAGGCTTAAAAATGCAATCTGGCCATGTTACTCCCAAAGAAAAGAGACACTAGTGGTTTGTGTCACAATGAATCAAAAGATGAACAATCTTTGCTACATTATTGTCTTTCACAAATGTTATCAGGAGTAACTCCTCCCGGCCTTTCTAGCCTGGGCTGGGAACTCTATTCTTTGTTATTCCACTGTACCTTACTCATCTCCATTGTGCTACCTACCTTGATGTGTTTCACTTATTTCTTTAAGTAAGTGGTAGTGGGGGACTAAGTTGAATAGGGAGAAGGACAGTATCTTAGCTAACGTAGTCCCAGGACCATTGCTGGCAAACCTTTTAGACCTTTCAATGATGCAAACAACCGTCTGCACACATGTGCCATAGGCTCGCCACCACTGGCCTAGACCATAGTTGATGTTTAATAGAAATTTCTTGAATTAATTAGTAAATTAATTAATTATAATTTTTTCAGGAGCATTTTAAATTTACTTCAGTGGTAAGTATCTTTCTAAATGATTATATTTTGCCAATTTCTATTAAGTCACTGTTCATTTTGTTTTATATTAAGTCCTCCTTTGGGGCTTCATAGCCCATCAAGATATTATTTCTCCCACCTTAGATCTTTAATTAGGTTTCAGGGCTAAAGGGCAAATGCAAACACATTTTATCGTTCAGGCAAAAAAAAAAAAAAAAGAGAAAAGTCAGTAATAAAGGCAGCTGTTGTCAGTTCAGCAAGGAAAATGCTGGTTCAAAAGAGGCATCAGCATAAGCACAATTCTGAGCAGAGGTCACCGCAGACGGATGAGGTCTTATCTGCTGCCCAGTTCCCTCAGCCCGCAGTGGCCACCTTAAGGCCAGTGGGGCTGGCAGCCGAGGAGATAATCAGCCAATTTGCCTGGGCCACAAGTGCTCCAGGCCCTTTGTAAGAAGTGATTCATCTAGTGCTCTTCAAAGGACCTTCCTCTGTATTCTGAGCCAGAGGCGCACTGCTTAATGTAGAGAATTAAATTGTTCTCTAATTGCTCAGTGTGCTTAATCTTTTCTGGGCGGAAAGGTTGGAAGTCTGTCTATAATGTGTCTTCATAAAATGTTTGCCTTTTTAAAACTCTCTCTGTTTAGCCTTCAAGACACTTAGGCCACAAGGGACTTTAGAAATCACTTGGTCTGATGATCTTCCACTGATGCCTAGGATTTAGCAGAGGTAGGTTAAAGAACTTGACTGGTGTGGAGGGGAGGGAAGAGGATAGTGGTGATGGATGGGTCTGGCCTAGCTGTCCAGATATAGCTATAGCAGCTGCCTTTTAATTGCTTTGGCATATGGGGTTCTAGCAACTCTATTTGGACAAAAAGGGTTTCATTGCTAAAAATGTGTTAAAACCTACTGATTTTATAGTTCCTTGGTTTATGGATATATTAGTCACCTACCTATTGGGTGATGAGTATGGTGGAAGCCAGATTTTCTATCATCCCATGACCAGTGGCATTCTACAGGATTAAAATTATTTTCTATGGCTGACATTTAGAAGCAAATGAATTTATTTTAGGAGAACTGTATTATACATTTGTATGCAATGTATTCTTACTTCAGATCATGGGCAAATAACTCACAGCTATTCTAGAAAAAAGGAAATGTTATAACCAATGATGAGCAGAATTTAAACCCTTAGCAGCCATGAGCGGAAAATTTAGCTTGCTTTTAAATTCCCCATAGAGATTGCATCTAACACCGTAAGCTATGAAACTTTAAAAAGATAGTGACCATGGAACTTTACAAAGCTGAACTGCTTCTTCCATTATGGAGAGTATGACTGTTCAATAAATATCCATTTACTGCATTCAGAAATTAAGAATAAGATGCCAGTTTCCACATGCCAGGGGCTGAAGGGGGCGGAGGTTATTCTGCCTCTTTCTGTTCTGTGGTCAGAGAAAAGCTCCCTTCAGTGACTAGCCACAAGGTGGCCACAGCTCACCCCTTCACCTGCATAGAAGACTCCTGCTGCCCTCCCCCCTCCTTTTACTTGAAGAGAATTTTAAGTACTTTAAGCAGTGTTTTTGGAAGACAGAAATACATATGATTTCATCTTTAATCAGTGAATTTATGGTTCTTTATGAAAGAGCTGAATGAAAAGCAACAGATAATATTTTCAGCTGAAAACGGATATAGCAAGTCTCTTGTTAAAACAAAAAAATAAAAGCTCACAGGCAGTTTTATTGGATTGTTTTGTTTTTTATCCTGAAATGAGGAAAGGAGATGATGTTGATATCTGATGAGAGATGATACACATCGTAAGATAATTTTGTTTAAAGTTTTTCTTTTCAAAGTGGACGCTATGGTAAAGGATAGCCGTAACAGGGTCAGGCTCAGCAAATTCACCTCTAGCAAGGAAATGCACTTCTCAGGTGCTCACTTTGAGATTCTAAACCTCTACAGACCTCTCTTTCTGTCTGCTTAGGGTAATAGTAGCATTGTGTGCAGTTGGATACCACGGACATAGGTGCAAAGCTGGGCTCATAAATGATGGCACTGGAGGTTATTTAACCTTGTTGATCTGCCTCAGTTCTGCCACCTGTGAAATGGTATGAGCATTCTTTCCTCTCAGACTTGTTTTAGAGATTAATTGGTGATTTGTGTGAAAGGTGGTTGTGAGTTCCCCCTATTGAGTACACAGCAACAATTCGAGGTCAGGTTGTTTAAGCCGAAGTGTGCTATATAATACAAAGCCTATATTAAGTAAGCCACAGTAGATACAAAAATATGATCTACAAGAGGCAAATTTTCTGGGTCTTCATATTTGCTCAAGTATTAAGATCCTATGTATATAGCAGTATAGCAACTTTATTTCAACCCCCTTCCATAGGATAAAATCAAATCACAGTTGAAAATGCCTAACAACAGCAGCAAAAAAACTGTAGAAAGAGCAAATAATTTTCCTAGAAAAAGAGCCAACTAAGATTGGGTCTGAGGGATGTGGGCAGGGAGTGGGAGTGGGGGTAAAGGGTGCCTCCCAACAACTGATGGCCAGGTATCATTGTCACCAAAAACCACTGCATGGGTGCTCACTGAAGTGAGCACACAAGAAAATGGCTTCTGAAAGTAGGACACATTTTTGTTGAAGGGAATAATATTGGGTTGACCAACATGACATTGCCAGTTTGAAGGTCAGAGTCCATCCAATATTGGCAATTTCAAGTAATTCAACCTCATATTTTGTCCATTAGAAAGATAAACATTAGAACAAGTTACTACAGGGAGGCTGCGACTGTTTGATAACAGTCTAGAAAATTATTTTTCCTGGGTGATTGAGCTGCTGAGTTCCCTGAAAGACAGAGGTGGGAAAGATGTCAAGATGAAGCTACCAGAGGCCAGGATATGGCTCAGTGGTAGAGTGTTTGCATAGCATGCTCCAGGCGCTGGGTTCCAACTCTAGCACCAGAAAACAATTTTTGCCTCTGCCTCCCTAAGGAGAACAGCTCTGTTTTTCTAAGATGCTGCTGAAACTATGGTTAAAAACTTCCTTTATGGAAAAAATTCATCAATATTTTCCCCTTGTTTCCTGTTTATGAAGGGAACATTTCATTAGATCAGAGTTTCTCAATGTTGACAGTAAGGACTTGGGGGCTGGGTAGTTATTTGTCATGAGTCTTGCCCTGTGTGTTGTAGGAAGTTTGGCAGCATTCCTGGCCTTGACCCACTAGATACCAGCAGTAACCTTGTACTCTGTTGTAAAACCAAAAATGGCTCTGAACATTGCCAAATGTTTCATAGCAGTCCAGAATCAACCCCAAGTGAGAACCACTGCTCTAGATAGCACTTTCCATCTTGAAGACTTGTCTAATTAGTTCCTAAAACATGTAAGGCCTGGTCCTCTACCTGCCCTGTCTCTTTTTCCTGCACCAGTACCTACTTCTTAGCTATTCTTGGCCATTTTTATTGAGGCAACTACATGCTTACAGTTTCCAAAATGCTTACTTGAGTCTTTTGGAAAACTTGATCTGGGAATGGGGGATGATGAGAGGCAGGGAAGGGGAAAAGGAAGTCAAAATGATTTAGATGCAATATGCATATGTACCAGTTCCTCACAAATGTACTCATTATGTATCACAAATGTAAGAAAGGGAAATAAAGCTACATTTTAATATGAAAATTTTTAGTGGTTTACCATCATTAGTGTCATTGTCATCTTTTATACGTTACATGTTGCATTCTGAGACTCTGGGACATGGCATTACTGCTTTTCCTCCTTTTCATCTGTGTGGCGAACCTACCCAATCAAGTCACCATTGTTCCATTTAGTGGTGGAGCAGACTCCATTAGGTGGACCTGCAAAGGCCCCATGCAATGCATGGAACTAAGAATCCCCTGATAAATTGCGTATGGACACAGAAATTCTGTGGTGTTCTTGTGCAATTTAAACCTTTAAGGTTCCTATCTTGAGGCTTGAACTTCCTGAGCATTTGCTTTTACCTGTTGGCCCAAGTGGACATACGTTGTGTAGACATTTAGATGACTGTATTGCTGCGCCATGGGGAGGAGAAGGTTATGAGCGCTGAAGCAGTTGAAAGCCTCTTTATTGTCTTTCTCAGCTGGAGTTAACGTAGCATTTCTTTTCTTTTCCCACCGGAGACCCTTATTCACCCGCCAAGTTCAGGAGAAGATGGTCTCAGAGTAGCTGAACTGCTTAATGTTGTTGAGGTGATGTCTAGACCTCTTGAGGCATCTGCCTGTGTAGGCCAGGGCCTGAAGGAGTCTGGGGAACAGCTATGCCAATGACCCTGTGGTGGCTTCTGCCACTGTGAGTAAAAGAAAGCACAACTTCTCCTCCTTGCCATTTCCCAGGGCGTCCCATACACTGAGGGCAAGGAAGGAAAGTGTTGCTTGTACAAACCCAGCTCAGAGGGTGAGCAGGGGCTGTGAAAAGGGCCAGCTGCTGATTATTTTTTCTGCGCTGTTGAAATAAAAGCAATTTTCCTGCCCTGTGCAAAACCATAGTGGTGTTGACAGCTGAGAATATGTGTGTGAATACTTTGGAGGCAGGAGAACACCACATCAGAAAGAGTCAAACCTTCTCTTTGAGATCATTTATGTAGCAATCTGGAATGACATCCTCCCACACTGCTTTTACATCAAGGGTTCCTGTCCTGAATACACATTCAAATCATTTGGAGAGCTGGTGAATAATTTGGATGCTCAGTCTCCATTTCACACTGATTAGATCGGAATCTCTGGTGGTGGTCCAGTTTGCCATTAGTGGTTTTAAAGTTTTACAGCTGATCTTAAGGTGCAGCCAAGGTTAAGATCATTAGGTTTTTTTTTCCTTTTAAAAACTATCCCTACAAGGTTCCTTCATTTCTCTAGGTCAGTGGTTCTTAAACTTGAGTATGTGTCAGAATCCCCTGGAAGGATTCTTAAAATCGTTTACTGGGTCTTCCTGCAAGAGTGTCTGATTCGGTAGATCTGGGGTGATGCTTGAGAATTTGCATTTCTAACAATTTCCCTGGTAATGCTGATGTTAATCCCAGCACCACATTTTGAGAACCACTGCTCTGTGGCTGTGTTAACCCTGTTGACTTCTTGCATGAAGAATTTCTGGCAGTATCCTTTGTCCTTGATTTCCACTGCAATTACATTTTTCTCCTATTTCTTGTTCCTTTGCAATGATAAAATCTTTTCTTTTAATTTTCATTATTGTATTTATCCATGTGCAGACAAATCATGGGCATTTGACACATGTCAAAAGCAGTTTTCCTGTGTTTTTATTTCATTTAGCATCCTCTTTACAGCTATGGGAATTATTGGCAAATAACTGCTTTGCTGCTGCCATTGCTATTCTTGGTTTTGTCTTTGCTTTTATGGGTTGATTATTTTGTTGTTTTTTAATTGCTTCATATTAGTTATATAGAATAATGGGTTTCACTTTGATATATTTGTATAAGCATATATCATACTTTGATCAGTTTTGCCCCCCATTACCCCTTTTGCTCTTCTTCTTTTTATTCCCTTCCTCTGCTCTGATAGTTTCTGTAGGTTGATTCTGACATTGGCATGCATTTCAGGTAAGGACTCACAGTTACCTACTGGGTTTAGTATTTTATTTCTCTGGGGGCCTATTTGGTTCCTTCATCTCACTGCACTTAGGAGTTGTACATGTGGGCTCTTTAGATGGGAAAGATGCAGGATGGTGTTTGCTGTCAATGAGCAGTGCTAGGGAAGGGAAAACTTCTCTGAAATATACATCAGGTCTTTTTCTACATCCCTTTTACAGTGTGGAAAGGCAAATGGGATGAATGAAAGTGAAAACACTTGTTCTAACCTATGATACTCGTTTCTTTGTTTCTCTGACTCTCATGAGTTAGGGGATCCCCTTAGCAGAAGGTTTCTATTTCATTGTTAATCTTTCATGGCTATTGTAATTTTCTACTGCTGCATAACAAATTACCCCAAGCTTGGAGTCTTCACATAGAAGCAATTTATTATTTTATAGTTTCTGTTGGCCAGAAGTCTGGCCACAGATTAGCTGAGTTCTTTGCATTGGGTCTCACGAGCCTGAAATCAAGGCATTGGCCAGGCTGAGTTCTGATCTGAAGATTCTACTAGGGAAACATCTATTTATTCCAAGCTCACATGGCTGTTGGCAGAAATTGGTTTCCTTAAGGGTATAGAATTCATGGAAGCCTGCTTCTTCAAAGTCAGCAACGTACATAGAGTCTCTACTACTTTAACTCTGTGATTTCTAGACCCTCTTTTAAACATATCATCTGATTAAGTCAGGCCCACTGTTGGTAATATCCCTTTTGATAAATGAAGTAAACTGATTAGGGACTTTAATTACGTCTGCGCCATCTCTCCATCTTTGCCATATTCTATTGGTTAGATGTAATTTATAGGTCTTGCTTCCATTCAAGGGACAGAGATTATAAAGATATATAGGTTATTGCAAGTCATCTTAGACTTTTGCTTCCCACTATGAGTACAGTGGAATACTTGTCAAAAGTTGCAGAATCTCATAGGTACTATAGAACTATAACTATGAGGCTCTATTACTGTATTCAGATAAATAATGCCTTATGGATAAAGATTCTTCAGCACAGTGTTGGAGACAGTGTCTGTTTCTCGGGAAGCAGTCCTGCAAGTCATGGAAAGTAATTGATTTGGCAACAGAATCGTTTTTCCCTTCTTCAGTAAAACAGACTCTTGATTTATTCTTCTGTACTGCATTCCATTTTTTATTTCCAGTATGTTTTCTAAATAACCAATTATAAGTTATATTCTTGTCACCAAAGACAAAAAAAGTGAACTAACCCTTACCCATTTATTCCAAAATAAATGGGGTCTTTAATCAGAAATAACAAAGCTAGTCAGACTGAAGCCCATCGTAAATCACATCCCTTTGGGTATATGTAACCAATGGAGTGAGGTATTGTATTAAAAACTGCTCCACAAATCCTAGACAAGATGAAGTGGAGGAGCAGCCATGCTCTTACTAACTGGAGAAGTGTTAGTGGTCTGTTATGATTTGTATCTTAAATGTCTCCTGAAAACTTACGTGTAGAAGACTAGGTCCCAGCTGGTGGCACTTTGGGAGGTGGTAGAAAATTTAGGGGGTAGGGTCTAGTTGGAGGAAGAAGGTCACTGGGGGTGTCCACTTGAAGGGTATATTGGGACCTTGCCTCTCTTCCCCCTTCTTGCCTTCCTGGCTGCTAGGAGGTAAGCAGCTCTGCTCTACTCTGCACTCCTTGATATGATGTTCTGTCTCACCATTGGCCCAGAGACAGTGGAGCCAGCTGACCATGGACCGAAACCATAAGCCAAAAGATATCTTTCCCGGCCATTAGACATATGCAAATTAAAACAATGCTAAGATGCCGTTTTACTCCGGAAAGAATGGCAATCATCAAGAAATCAAACAACAAATGCTGGCATGGCTGTGATGAAAAAGGAACCCTCCTGCATTGTTGGTAGGAATGTAAACTCGTACAACCATTATGGAAATCAGTATGGAGATTCCTCAAAGAACTAAAATTAGAAATTCCATATGATCCAGCTATTCCCCTTCAAGGTATATTCCCTGAAGAGTTTAAGACAGCATACTACAGTGATACATGCACACCAATTTTTATAGTAGCATAATTCGAATAGCAAAATCCTGGAAACAGCCCACATACCCATCAACAGATGATTGACTAAAGAAAATGTGGTATCTCTATATAATGGAATACTACTTGGTTATAAAGAAGGACCAATTTGAGACATTCGCAGCAAAATTGATGCACCTAGACAATAGTGTCGAGTGAAAAATAAATCAGTGAAAAATAAATGAGACAAGGCGATGCTTCTCTTGCAGATGGGCAGGGGACAGGGGGAGGTGTGAGGGGAAAGATGATGGGAAAATAGGTAGAGTGAAGACATTCTAGATACAAGGTCCTAATAACCTCAGTGAATGTGGACATTATATGCCATAAATATGAACTAAAATGATAATATCAACAAGAATGAAAAGGGGGAAAGGGGAACTAGAGGAGGGAGGAAGGGGGAGGGAAGGGGATTAAAAAAGAAAAAGCTGTATTGTGCACATGTACCAACTCCCCAGGATGATTGTAAAATGCATGTACTGTAAACATGTACTAAGAAAAAGAAAAAGTCATTTTGCTTGGGTATTTTGTCACAGTAACAAGAAGTTGACTAACACATGGCCCTGGAGTCTTGCCATTCTGTAGCAGCTTGGGAATCTTCTCCCATGTTTTAGATTTAGAACCAAGTGTGACATGACCAATGCAAAACGTGATGAGCTTTCATGCAGTTGACATTGATGATAACATATTTCTTTTCTTTTTTCTTTTTCTTTTCTGTTTTTTCTTTTTCTTTCTTTCTTTTTCTTTTTTTGGTACCAGGCATCGAACTCACAACCTCGCACCTGCCAGGCAGGTGCTCACACCACTGAGCTAAATCCCCAGCCCTGATAACATATTTCTTTAGTTGATCCAGAAAAATCATTAGAAGAGTGGGGCAGGAGTCAAATGTGGATGGGAAAAATAGGTGAGAAGGAGGCAAGCTGAGAATTGTGGTGGAAAGGGAGAGAGATGGTGATGTGGTTGGGAAAGTTGGAGCCAATGAGCTCTGTCCTCAGTTCTAGCTTTCCAGTGGCCTACTTGAGCTTTCTAGGCAGTTTTTTTAAGAGACAGTTCTCAAGTGAGTAGCTCTAGCATCTTCTCTCTCAAAGAACCAGTCATTTTGTTTACCTCTCTCCTGGGTTTAACAGCATTTTTGCTTTTATTGTGTAATTTTTAACTAAGGCACAAAAGCTAACATCCTATTGTATTAGGTAACTCAGTAATATAGACTACATTTTGTTGTTTTTCCTATAACTCTCTAGACAAAATATCCTTCCAAATGTTTTTGGAGAAAGTGAAATCAGTAATGTAAGATATTGTTGTAAAACACATATCAAATAGGTTTTTAATCCTTAGGCAAAGAGATCTAATTACAATAAAACCCTGAGAAAGGGCATTAAAGTCTTGTGTATAGGTCTGCTTTACTTTAAGGAAGCTTGATGAGCCTCTGATCTAATGATTATTTATAAATATTACCAAAGAATCCTTTGTTGTTCAAAAGGATTCACTCAAGGGTTCCTTTAAATAGTACCTTTAAATGTTTGTTTATAAACTATTAACTACTTGACAGAGAAGCAGGGAAACTTAAACTGTTGGGAGCCACTGGCAGTTGAAGATTAATCCAAAATGTAGATAAAGCCACTCTCTGATTATAATGTAAGTCAATGAGAAAATATAATTAAATTTATAAAAATTTAATCACCACAGAACTCTTCAGGAGCATATCTTTTGCAAGAAAAGAGGTACACCTGTGGTCGGTCTCTTTCTTTCTCTCTCTCTCTCTCTCTCTGCTCCCCAGCCCCCAGGCCTGCAAATTCTTCTGAAATTCGTTGTCCCACAAATCTCTACTCAGCCCCCATAGATCTCATGAGTTTTGTTCACATTAGCCAAGAGTTCACTGCTTGCATTTTGCTTTCCTCACAGTGCCTGGCAGACCGCCTGGATCACAACAGGCTCCCTGGTAGGTATTTGCTGATTTGATGTGAAACATTCCTTCAATAGTAAGCCAAGTATGGACATCACACATATGGCTTGTATAGGGTAGTAATAAGTCCTGCTATGATTTCCAAAGCTGTTTTTGAAGCACTGATGAGGATTTACACCTCTGAGCTGAAGGGACATAAACATCGACCTGAACTTAATAAATTCATAGTTCTTCTCTCAAGGACAGTTCCCACAAAACTTCAACCCAAGGGAAGTAGAAAAGAAGGCAGATTCTTCTGTTTAATATGTTTTCATTTACTATTACATTTTTTTGCAGGAAAAACAGACACAGAAAACAGGATAAAGCAAATGTAAAACTTAATTGTTTTAAGGTCAACATTCTTTTAAATGCCACCCAAGTCAAGAAATAGAATTTTGTTAATCACTTAAATCCTAAGCCCAACCAAGTATTCCTTCCCAAACACAATTACCTCTGTGCTCCCTACTGAACTTTTATAGCAATCACTCTTTCACTTCTTATAGTTTTATCACCCAGCTGTGCATTAAGTCCTGTAATTCCTTTTTGCCTGTTTTAAAAAAATACCTTTGACTGAAAGCTTTCCCCCTCTATCCCTACCTTTTTTCCTCAAAATTTACTTGTTGAAGGATCTGCATTGTTTGATCTTTGAAGTTTCCCCACAGTCTGTGTTTTGTTTATCTAATTGTGTCTAGATCCATGGTTTTCTTTTTTATTTCCTGCAGCCTTGGGAATTGAACCCAAGGGCTTGTGCATGCTGGTCATGCTAGGAAAACACTGTACCACTGAGCTATACCCCCAGCCCTAATGACGAGTGGTTTTCAAGCAAGAATGACATTATACAACTTCCTCTTTCACAAGAGACATTTGACAGTACTTGGAAAAATTTTTGAGTTTTTACAGTGTGACAGGTATTGCATCTAGTAGGTGTCTAGTTGTATAGGATAATACTCCAAGTAGAAGCGTTATCCAACTCAAAATATCCTTAGTGCCGAGCTAGATAATAACAAATTTAGGAGTTTGTTCATAATTAGGCTTAATTATTTTGGTAAGATGATAGGTGGCATGATCTCTCAGCAGCAGACCTAATGACTCTATTTTTATATTAGCCTTTGATACTCAATGTTTAGATGAGTGATTACAAAATAGTTTTAATTCTCTAATTTCTATATCATTTATTAGTTGGAAAACTCCAGTTAAGGATTCTTTTTTCAAAAGGGGAAGCAACTGCTCAAAAGGAAAGAACAACTGGGATGGGGGAAAGGAGAAAAGAAAAGGGAGAAGAATACACACACACACACACACACACATATATATATATATATGATAGATAATTATACTACTAATCTCTACTAGTCCATTGAAAAGAATGGTTTGAACTTACATTGTTTAATCAATTTTTCATGTCTATATTTTATAATCTGGGTACTTTGAAGATAACAATACAGAATATATTTGTTAATCTCTTACTGTTTTGAAATTCTGTATCATCATTTTAGTCTTTTTTTAAAAAAAAAGATTCTTTTTGCTATCATTTGCTTACCCACTTGAATAATTCGTTTAAGAAAGGTGAAATAAATACGTGATTCTTCAGAATCATGAGATAAAGGATAGGCTTTGAAAGTGGGCATGTGTGTATGTGTGAAGGGGTCAAATCTTGACTCCTATATTCTCTAGATGTGTGGCATCAAATTTAAACCATTTGAATCTCACTTTCTGCATCAATAAAGTTGAATATTTGCCTCATACGACTTGGTGAAAATAAAATGAGATAACATCTGTTATTTCATCAATTCAACAAATATTTATTACTGCTTCTGTACTAGGTACCATTCTGGGTCATTGGTAAATATCAATAAATAGAAGGCACTAGTGATGGTGGAAAGATAGACAAACACATATATAAAATAGTATGCTTGGTGAAAACTTCTGTGGCATATGGTAGAAGGCCATGCCCATTTAGATATGGTGGTCAGGAAAGATTTCTTGAGGAAGATGACATTTGAGCCAAGACCTTGAAAAGTCAATGAAGAAAACATGTCTACTTTCAAAACCTATCTTTTATCTCATGATTATGAAAGAAGAACTAGCAGGTGCAAAGACCTTGAGTTGGGAGAATGAATGCTTTTTATAAAGACCAAGGAGGTTAATGTGATTTAAGTAGAGGGATTGAGTGAATACAGTGAGAGGTAACTCAGAGAAGTATTTGTAGGAGGTTATCATAAGGACATGGTTTCAGAAAGAACTTTGGCTTTTATTCTGAGATAGGAAGCTATTGAAGGGTCTCAAGTGGAAGAATGACTACCTTGACTTATTCCTTAGAAAGGAATTGCTCTAACAATAGACCATAGTGGAGTAAAGACATTAGCAAGGAGATCTAGCAAGAAATAATGGTGGATTGGATCATGAAGTAGAAAGGACTGGTCAGACACAGAGTGGTTAGATTTAGAGGTGAAGTAAAGAGGACTTACTGATGGATTGGGCATAAGGGGCCAGAGAGGAGAAAATTTAAGGGTGTTTCCAAGTTTTTTTGGAATGAGCAGTTGTATTGATGGAAGCTGCTATTTATAGAGATAGGTAAGAGAATGGGATGAGTGGGTTTTGGGGGACATCTCAGGAGTTTAGTTTTAGACATGCAGATTTTGAAATGCGTAACAGATATTTCAGTGGGGTTACTGAATAGGCAATTGAACGTAAGTATCAAAAGCTCAAGAGAGTTGTCTGTGCTGGAGATCATGCTTTGAAGTTATTAACATAATGATAGCATTTGAAGCCAAAAGACTAAATAAATAACATTATCAAAGGGTAGGTAGATAATAGATGATATTATGGAGCAGTCCAATATTTAGAGGTTGGGGGGATCAGGAAGAGCTAGCGAAAGATACTAATAAAATGTGGTTAGTGAGTCAGGAAGAAAACTAGGGAGTATTTGATATGCTGGAAGGTAATGAAGATAATGTTCTTTTCAAGGAGGAGGACTCCTAACTGTGTTAAATGATACTGATTGGTCAAGGGAGATGAGTTCTGAGAATTGACCATTTAATTTAGCAACAAAAGGTTCATTTGTCACCTGCACAAGCAAACTTTGAGTAGAGTTGGGATGGGAATCAAAACCTGATTGGAGTAGAACAAGAATGACTGGGAAGAGAAATAGAAATGAAAACATTTTCCAAAGATTTATCACTATGAAATGGAGCCATACCTGGAGGGTTGTGGGGGTTCAAGAAAGATTAAGCATTTGTATTTTGTAGAATGTTTGAATGCTTGTGGGTGTGATTCAGTATAAGGGGGAAAATTGCTGATGAAGGGAGTCAGTGGCTGGAGAGATGTCATTAAAAAAGAGAGGTGAGATCCTGCATGCAAATAGAGGGCTTGACTTTTGATCAGAGTAGCAACACCTCATCCATTGTATCAGAAGAGAATGTAGAGTATTACAGAAACAGGTGCAGGTGAGTGGGTAGACAGGGTGGTGAGGGCCTGTGGAAATTCTCTTCGGATTGTTCCTGTGTTTCCCAGGAAGAAGGAAATAGAGACATCAGCTGAGGCTAAGAAGGAAGAGACATTGAGATTTGAAGAGGGAGGAAAAAATTTGAAGTATATGTGTAGTGGGTGAGTGAGTGGATAAAGAAAATATTAATAAGACCTGGTTGAGGTAATAATGAATTTAGAGTCAGACTTTACGAAAGACTTGCTTGGGGTAGTAATGAATTTAGAGTCAGACTGATCATTATAGTTGTTAATTTTCCCTCTGGTAATATTTAAATTGCATGGGTGTGGGTCTGGAGTGAGCAGAGAACTAAATTTAACAAGGTGTGGTTTTTTTTCCTAGGCAATTATTTTTTTCCCTAGGCAATTATGAGGAAGTAAGAAAAGAGCAATGGAGTTGATGATGGATGCAAAGGAGTGACTGATAATAATGGCCCATGAAGTTTGCGTTGGGTCAATAGGAGGGAAAGACTGTGGTGTGGAGGTAAGGGACAGTGAAAGGGTGGTAGGACCCATGGATTGATATATCAGTGGGATAGAGGGATTATTGGAAGGGTAGTTACTTAATGAGTAAATCAGAAAGACAAGAAGTTGTAGTTGGAGAGTAGAATGATTGAAATTAAGACAATGGAAGGGTGCTGTTATTAATAATAATAAAAAAAAGACCTTGGATATGGCCATAGAAGTATGTGATTGAGGTAAGGTAACAAGTTCAGTACTTGGCATGCGGAAGACTGTAAGTAATATTTGGTTCCTTTCCTATTCCTTTACCACTATTCAATTAGAGCCCCACAAGTTAGGATCACTTCGTAGCAATGATTCATTCTCTCTGTCTCTGTCTCAACCAAATAATCCAATAGCACCTTTGAAATACTTGACTTACACATTTATTTCAGATTGATGATCTGTATTTCTTTTTTAGTAAATTACAGCACTACAAATTTTTGATGCTGATACTAGTTCTCCCATATACATTGCTGATATTGCTGATTGATCTGAAGCTGTTTTCTTTTAAATGTGGCCTCAGAATCTTTCTCAACACAGCGTTCAGGTCTCTACTACCAACCAGTAGTTTCCTGGTGTGTATGATTAAGCCTATTTGTCATCTTTGAGCTACTGATAAGGTCACTTAGAAATCATTTTGGTTTATTGATTTGGTGAAACTAAATTCTTTCTAAATAAAGGTCTTGAACTATATTTAATTTTCCAGCATGAGAATAAACACTTTCTTAGATGAGAAAGGAAAACAGCTTTCAATTTTGAGTAATGATGTTGCAGACGCATGGCCTGCACAGTGCTGGCTTTCTCTAGGACAGCCCCACAGAAGAATGCGCTTTCTCTCTTTTTTTCAGATTAGCTTAATAAAAAGAAAATGGTAGGAAATTAGTTTCTCCAGGATACTTTTATACCAGATCATTATTATTAGTTAGAGTTTGTCCTAAAGAGTGGCACTAATTTGAAATGTTAGGTTTTGAGTGTGTATTTTAAATCTTTAAATTATAACCATTCAGATAATTGTATTGGATTATTTTATTTTTATCAGAGAAAGCAAAATGAGTAATGCCTTAAAAACTATTCGTGTTTCAGAGTAACTTTGGATTCTAAGTGACTAAAAACATGAACCGTATCTGAGTCACTTTACTTTAACTATATTTTGGGGCTGCTTGATTTATTTGATTGCCTTCAGCAGAACACATTTTTGTCCTAATGATGGCTCACTCTTCCCCTGCTTTCACGGGGGTGGAGCACTTTGGAGATGCAAAGTAATTATTTTTTGTTTCATCAGTCAAAAAGAATAGAATGAGGGAAGAAGCATTAACTTCTTATTTTTCCTCAACTTAAATTTCCAACAATCTCAAAAGATGACTGCTTCTCAGCAAAGAATGTTGGTAGAATTTATTTGATTGCAAAATTATTGGGCTAATTGTTCTGAAGTTATCTTTGCTAAAGGTCCAATAAAATTTTATTTAATGAATAGGGAACAATGCTAAGTACTGTTGGGGATTATAGGAGGTATTCTTTATAGTTCCAGTATTTAGTGTTTTATGGCCATGGGAGTATGTGACTGAGGGAAGGCAACAAGTTCAGTAATCAGCAAGCAGTAGTCTGTCAGTAATATTCAGTTCCTTTCCTATTCCTTTGTTCCTACTCAATTAGAGCTCCACAAATCAGGGTCACTACTTAGCAATGATTCATATTCATTCTGTAAGGCATACTGTGCACACAAAAGCAACAAACATGCAAAAGTGTAAACGTCCAATATTACGTATGCATGACTGATGATAAGAAGTATAGGACTTCTAAAAATGAAACCCTCATGGCTTGAGTAGTCAGAAACTGTATATATAGTGATGAAGACTTGGAACCAGAAGCCCATAGGGTCACATCCCTATCCTCCCTGCTAAGAGCTATGAGAGCTTACAAGTTATTTGACCTCTCTGAGTCTCATTTTTACTTTCTTTTTTTTTATTTAAGAGAAAAAGAAGACACATATAAGAAAGACAAAAAGCAAAAGAGACAAACAAACAACTAGAGTAAATGCACAACAGTAACATTGCAGGTTTATGAAACAGGATGATAGAAACTTGACAATGGTTGCAATATTGCGTATCGTTATCTTCAAAATGGTTGTTTACATTAACAGATTTAAACATGTAAAATTGCGTATGTTGAACCATCCCTGCATTCCTGGGATGAATCCCACTTGATCATGGTGTATCATCTTTCTGATAACGTTCTGTATTCTATTTGCCAGTATTTTATTGAGGATTTTTGCATCTATGTTCATTAGGGAGATTGGCCTGTAATTTTCTTTTTTGGTTGGGTCTTTCCCTGGTTTTGGTATTAGGGTAATACAAACACACTTAGCCCCCTCATCTTTGACAAAGGGGCCAAACATGTACATTGGAAGA
>RJWM01005576.1:0-90908 GCA_004363535.1 Dasyprocta punctata
GAAAGCTGCTTTGGTAAGGAGGACTGGCTCTGCAGCAGGGTTTTCACGGAGAAACTCTTCAGCTGGGAAATGGAGCTTGTGGCTCTACTTTGATAGTCTGTTGCTCATTGTAATGCCTTTTAACATCGTGCTTACACTACTCTTATTTTTTACTTAATCAGGAGCCATGTTTATAGGAAAATTCTATTGGGATGCACCCTGTCTGTGGGCCCATCCCCTGCACACTCTGAATTAGAATTCATGTTCATCCTTTGATTGACCCAAAGAGTGGGTAGGCATCAGGTAGGGAGTGACTGTAACCAACACTGATGGCCTTGCCAGGTCTCTTCCTAGTGAGTGACTGCTTGGTCCTGGTCTTGTGACAGCCATCACACGGTCATCTTTTTTTAAAAATTTTATTTTAAAGAGTATAAAACTAAACAAAATGAAACAGAATAAAGTCAATCAAAGCAAAACAATGAGAGTGGTACAGGACTTCAAAACAAGTTAATAAGAAATCAACAAGGGCAACTGTAATGTCTCATGTTATCTTCAAAATCGCTGCCTGTACCATGAGACATAATAAAATCAGACAAAACAAAACAGAATAAAACCAATCAAAACAAAACAATGAAAGTGACACAGGACATCAAAGCAAGATAATAAGAACTCAACGATGGCTCCCATCATATATCTTGTTATTACGAAAATAGCTGCCCACACCATCAGACAAAATAGAACCTTACAAAATAAAACAGAATAAAACCAAACCAAATAAAATAATGAAAACAATAAAGGACTTCAAAACAAGATAATAGGAAATTAGCAATGACTACCACCTTCCCTTTTTAGACATTTCCTCCCCTTTCACATTCACAGTATCTATTGTATATTTTGGATCCCACTAACTCCTTCAATTTTTTGTACTAGGAAGACAACAAGATGCTCACCCAGGTGAGTCCAAACCATTTCACTCATGAGCATGATCTCAAGTTGCATCTATTTACCTACAAGAGCCTCGAGGTTATCCTTCTTTATAGCTGAGTAGCTTTCCATTGTATAAAAATACCATATCTTTCCTATTCAATCTGCGGTTAATAGGCAGGTTACCCTTGCTTTTCCTTGGGTCCCTGTTATACAGAGCATAGTTTTGTTTCCTTTGACCTTCAGTCCATGAATTTTCTTTTGAGTCAAATGTGTTTCTTGTACACTGCATATTGATGGATCCTGTCTCCTGATCCACTCTGCCCATGTTTCTTTTTATTGGTGAGTTGAGGCCATCTACATTAGTGGTTATGATTGACATGCACTGATTCATCTCTGTTATGCTATCCTCCTGCCATTGGTCACCCACTTTTCCGCTCCATTCAATTGCCTACTTTGCTTGGTGATCCCCTTCTGCCACTGTTCCTGGAGTCATGGTCATCTTTATTTCTCTCTAGAATGTCCTCCAGTACTCTTTGTAGGGTTGGTTTGGTGGTCATGAATTCCTTCAGTTGTTCTTTACCATGAAAGTATCTTATTCCTCTATTAATTTTGAAAGATAGTTTTGCAGGGTACATCAATCTGGTTTGGAAATTGTTTTCTTTTAGGACTTGAAACACTTCACTCCAAACTCTCCTTGACTTGATGGTGTTGAGAAGTTTGCTGTGATTCTGACAGATTTTCCTTTATAAGTGATCTGTTTCTTTTATTCAACAGCCTTTAATAGTCTGTTCTTGTGCTGAATTTCTGGGATCTTGATTATTATATGCCTGGGTATAGATTTATTTTGGTTATGGCTAGTTGAAGTCCAATATGTCTCACTTATCTGTGTGTCAGTTCCTTTCCCCATGCTTGAGAAGTTGTCTGCTATTACTTCTGTAAATAGTCTTTTTATGTCATTTGTATGGACTCCTGTTTTTTCACTGACACCTATCACTGTTAAATTATTTTTCCTTGGTTTGTCTTGCAGCTGTTGAATTGTTATTTCCTAGTTCCTTGTTATTTTTAAGAGATCTTTCCTTTCGTGATCACTAGCTGCAATCCTGTCTTCAAAGTCTGAAAGTCTATTTTCAGTTTCTTTCAAGCAATTTTACTAGCTTTCAATGGGGTTTTTAATTTCCTGGATAGCTCTTTGAATCTATTTCATGCATTGTAGCTTTTTCCTGTATTGTTCACTCAAAGTTTCCACCATTTTCCTATGCTCCTCTTTTTTTTTATCTATGTCTTCTTTTGATATACTCAACGTTTATTTTATTATGTTTGTCATTTGTTATTTTACTTGAGATATTATTTTTGATCTGATTACTTTTACAGCCTCATGAAGTTGTTTCTTTACTGCAGTTGCTATCCTTTCAGAAGTTTCAGGAGTGAAACTTCCAGTTTCTTTTATTTCTATGTTACCTAGACTCCTGTTTGGGCTGGAGGTCTGAGACTGCCTTTTACTGCTTCTCCTTGGCATTTTCCTGGGTTCCTCTGGATGAGTCAGTTGTGGGGTTCCAGGTGCTTCCCTGGTTGGCTGTCCATCACAGTGTAGGGAAATGGGTCAGGCATCTTGGTTTTTCCTATCCTAGGTTCTCAGGGAGGTGGTGGGATGCATGGTAAATCCTCCAACCACGTGCAGCTATGCCAGGGCTCCCTTGATGGGGAGCTTGGCTGGTTAGTTCTCCCCACCGGTGCTGGCTACTGGTACCTGATGGCAGCAGGCAGGCTCTTGGGAGCATCTGTGTTCACTTTCTTCTTCTGGTGTTTACAGTTCTGTGATAATGTTCATGTTGCATCCCAGAGATAAGTGTGTATGGACGTGATCTTGGCCTCTGGATGTGAGGGCTGGGATTGGTCTTTTGTCAGTGGAGTTCTCCAGAGTCCAACTGCTGTCTCCTCACTGCTGCTTTAGATGCTTCCACTTTACTGGCCTCACTGATTGTTTCACCTTCCAGAGGTGTGTGTGTGTCTGTGTGCCAGGCTGTTGTCCTGGGTCTTGGGGTTCCCGTTGGTTTTACACTGTTCCAGCTGGCCAGCCCTCTGGGATGCAGTGGAGGAGGAGGGCTGCATCATAAACTCACTGTCTTCCAGCCGGCCCACCCTCTGCAATGTAATGAAGGGGTGCAGAGCGTGCATTCACTGTCCTCCAGCCATCTCACCTTCCCGGATTCAGATGTTCATCTTGCCCAAAGTCATTCCTCATTCCCAAATAGCAGGAGCTAAAGATCTGACCAACTCTTTCCAGCTCTGGACATAGTTCCCCTTCTAGTTCCATAGTTCCCCAGGGATAGAAAGCTGTCCTTGGATCTGTACCGCATCTGATTTCTCCATCTTCTCAGCTCTGCTTCTCCCCATCCTTCCCTCTACCAGTGTGGATCCCGAGAAAGCCACATGAAAAATAGCCATAACTGGACTCTGTTCTAGGAGTCTGCTTCCCAAGAACCCAGCCTCTAGCACTCAGCAAGGTCTGGCGCTTGCTCTTGAGAGGTTCTAGTTCAATCTGGTAATCAGGGATGCACACCATCAAGAAACGTGTGGCATGAACAAACAGAAGCACATGAAAGGAGCTATGTGATGGATGGATTTGGGGGTTGGGTAGGTTCAGGGAAGGCTTCAGGGAGGCAGTGATTGACATGCTTTAAAGCATGAAGAAAAATGTGTAAGACTGGATGGATAAAGCCAGAAAGAGAACAGATTACTCCAGACCAAATGAAAACAGAGTAAGTGAAACAGTGACTATATTTTAAGGGACATTGAGATGGTAGCAAAAATAGTAAAGAGCAGAGATTAAAAAGTTAGATCAGAAACCCACATTGAATTATATGAACCATGGTAAAGAAATTTGACTTTGTCTGCAGACCAGGCTTAAGAAATAAACAAACAAAAGTTTATCCTTTTTAAAATAATACTTGAGACAGAACTCAGACATATAGGCCAGATACAGCAGAAATCTCTGGATGGTCAGGGTAGCACCCTAGAAATCTGCCCATTCCAAACCCACATTGATTTTAAGCCTAGCTTCAAAGCGACTCCTGTAGAAATAATGCTATTTCAAAGCTTATTAAGGCAGAAGATTTCCAAGGTAGGGTTTGCATCTTAGAAATACGGGATGAAGAATTTGATGGGGGGACTTTCAGATAAGGAATCCAGTTAGGAAAAGACTACAGCTTCTCTGGCAGATGAAGAAGACACAGGATGTTTATCAGAACTTGGAGATCAGCTGATTTGCAGAGTAAGGCAGCAAAAGGAATCAAGCTGGACATCAATGATTTGGTAAAGATTGGAGCTCCTTTGACAGAAAAGATGAAGCTGCTGAAATAACGCTGAGGTGGGGGTGCTGGCAGCTTCTTCAGGTAGTAGACATTGCACCAATCTCATTTGGATGCAGCGTGGGTGTGGTGATCATGTTTGTCTTGGAGTTGAGGGATTAATTTCTTCAGCACCCACAACTAGTTTCCCAGGGTCCAGTGATCCCAGATTAATGTGGCAGTGGTCTTGCCATATAGTGAAAGGGCACGGAGCGGGGAAAAAACACTGTGTACCATAAGACAGACACAGTAACCAGAGTTGTCAGTCGCTTCCTGCCACACAGCAGGCTGGCTGGGCACCAACAATCAGTGGGACAAGACACCCAACACCCGACACCTGGAGAAATCTAGGGAGTAGTGCTGGGTCTGCAGACACACACAGTCTTGTTCCATCTTATTTCAGTGTCTTAGGGTTGAATATGTTCAGTGTCTTCAGGGCCTGCATCCAGAAGAATGGAGTGGGAATACTGACTCATGAAAGGAGTACAGGCAAGAAAGATCCTCTGCTGTTTCCTCATCCACCTTCCTGTGCTCTGAACAAAGATCCTCCCCAGGATGTGTTCACACCAAGTTGAGGGCCCCACTGGGTGTAAGCACCGCCTCACAGATCCCTGTGTCCCTGGAGGTGAGCTTGGTGCAGAGACAACTGGGGTTCATCAGTCATGGTGTCCTTGACTCGGGGCAGCGTTTGGGCTTCTGTGCCTTGGCATCTCACCCTCAGCTCCCCGCCTGACACACAGCTTTCCCTGGTTGGGGCATTTTCCTAGATATCTGAGAAAAGACCCTAGTTGCACCGACATCACGGAATTTCCCTTCCTGTGGACTGGACTTGTGGTCACAATCCTGCCCCTCACCAGCCTTTCTGTACCTTTCTACTCCACATGTGGTGCACAGTCACCTGCCCCTGCAGTGATCAACAACACCACCTGGGAAGAGAACCAAAGCACCCATCTGATGACCCCATCCGGGTTTCAGTGAATTTTAATGTAAAGGTGATTAGAAAATGTGTAATTACAGAAAAACTCCCCAAATGGTTTCTGCAATCAGCCAGATTTGAGAAGTAGTGACTATAGACACCTTTCTTAAAATCTCCTTGGCCCACTGTTGGGATGGAAGGAGAGAGGACAGCTGGAGGGAACTCTGAGAAGTCTCCCAGCTCTGGGCTCTGCACACACATTGGGGTTCAAGCAGAAGCCCAGACAGGGGGCTTCAGACTCTGACCCAGGTCCTACCTCAGCGTTCAAGAGAGGGGTACAGTCTTCACCTCCAGAGTCTACCTTGGACTGCTGAAGGGTTGGGTGGCTCTTCAGATGAAACCAAGTATCCCATGTTAAAAGGAAAAAGATATGCCTGTCATCTACATTTGATTATCATCCAAGTAGTATGTGAGAACACTTGTTTAAAAATAAGCAACTTCTAAGCACTGAGAAGAATGAATGGCTGCTTTGAGTACTGAAGTTTCTCTCACTCTCCTGAGTTAATTAGTCAGCTGCTATTTTGGAAGATGGCACTGCATACAGAGATGTGGAGGTAGGGAAAGGCAGAGAGCAAGGGGGAAGAGAAACAGAGGAGCAGAGGATGTGGAAGGAGAGATGGGTGTGTAACTTTGGGGTGCGATTTATCCTTCCCAAGTCTTATTTTCCAGATCCAGAGGATGGGTAAAGAAAGAGACCTTCCACATGGCACTGAAGCAAGCTAATGAGCTAGTACTTGTGAAGCCTGTTGGTCATTGTTTGGAACATAGTGTGTACCATATGCAACTGATGCGTGCTTGTAACACACATGAACACACACAGGCACTTTCCATATTCTACAGGTGAAAGCTCACAGCTTGCGGTTTTTCCCTCAACATTACATATTAGAGCTCTTTATGTGCCAGGGCACACAAATACAGCATATCTGCAACAACTGCAAATGCCACATAGTGGTATATGGAGGGACTATAAATTATTTAATAATACCCTTTTGGTGGGCAGTTGTTGTGTCTTCAAGGATTAGTATGTTTAAGGATGCTTCGCTTTGTAATGATGCTGTATTTAGAGGATGCTGGGTATGAATGACAGCTGTGTGTGTGTCTGCCCAGAGCCTACTGAGGGCCAGGCTGCCTGGCTCACTACTCATAGTGCTCCCTGGGTCTGTGATGTACAAGCCGGCTACTAAAACATGTTGTTTCATCTTGCTGGGTTTTACGTTGCTTATTCCCAAAGTAAAGAAAGTAGCGTGGATCTCGAAGTGATGTTGTGAAGATTGGCAAAGATAAAACGCACAACTCCACTTCACGGTGCATTTGAATAAACAGGTGCGGAAGAGTATTATTACCTTTATGTCTCCATTATGACTGCAGCTCCCAGGCTCAAGTGTCTCGATCAACATGGGATTGCAGAGTAATGACAGCAGCAAGACAGGAGCACGGATCATCGCGCTCCCACGCCGTCGGGTTGCACAGGGCTGGAAGATCCACTAGATCCAGTGAACTCATTTCTCGTCTGTGCCTTTCTGAATTCAGCATCTCAGAATGTTACCTTCCAACCACGTCCAACTTCAGATCAACAGATCACTATGGCATAAGAATATTCATATGAAAAAGTGGAATGACTATAATTAAAGCAAACTACTAATCCAACTTCTAATGATCATAGTATAATTAACTAATAACCCCAGTCAAAAGCAAATATGCCAAGGAGATTCCATGGGGCCAGTAATAAGCTTGATCTAGTTTTAAAACCCACCTCTGAACAAACTCGAGCTCGTGTCCATCCACAGGCGTGTAGAGCTTGCAACCTGGAAGGAGTAAGAAGAGACTCCAAGACTTTTCTCTCTCTCTGAAACTTTCCCTTTTAGCAACCAGGTCAGAATGTTGTAGGTTGGAAGGGTGCAAGACTACTTCCCTGGGGGAGTTATCTCTTGACATTAGCCAGACTGAACGCTAGATGTCGCTGCGATGTAACAAAATTCAGATATTCAGTGCATTTTTTGTGTGGCTGTAAATAAAGTGCCCCTTATAGGAAGAAAAAAGGTGAGATTATTCAGAAAGGAGCAGTGTCCTCTTGATCTCTTCTGCGTCATTTGGACCAAGTAGTCTAAGGTTTTTGTATTATCAGTGGAGTTCTGTTTCCAGTAAACTCACTTATAAAATATATATTTCAGGTATTAGTGGCCATATTCGAATATCCATTATTCCATGGCTTCATGCCATGAAATTGAAAGTGATCAAGATGGAAAAGATAAAAATACCATGTACCTTGAGCTCTCCTTTCACTGGGCGTTCCTTGACTTTCAGATTTATCACACCGTTGGTATGCAAACCCTATATTTGCAAGTCCCAGATGTACCATAAGCCCGTTATTTCCGGTGTCTTCTTGCCCTTATCTTCTCCATCTCCTACATCCAATCCCTCATCCAGGACATATCTACAAAATCCATTTGTGACACAGACTAGCTGGGTGATTTCTCACTTTGCTTCCTCTGAGTTGTCACACTTGATGATCCGTGGAAAGCTGAGTTTTGGTCATCACTGTTTCTAAATGAGATCCTATGAGATCCCTATGGAAGCACTGTTTCTAAATGAGACCCTAATGAGATCCTATGGAAGACAGTATCATGGTCTCAGTTTAGACAGGCCTATCTTTCAAAATGTATACTCTCCTAACCCCAAACTCCTAACTGGTGTCTCAAATTCAAGCTGCAATATGTATAGGCAAAGAAACAAAATAAAAATAAAGCAACAGTAAATGTGACATCCTACCTCAAATGGTAGATGGACTCTACATGTGGACTATGGAACTAGAGCCAAGCTCCTTACCCTGAGTGACTGATGAAGCCATCATTGGAATACTTCCTGCTTGTCTTTGATGCATTGCCCTGGTTAAAAACACCAAGTCTTTGTAAACGTGGACATCCCTGCCTGGAGTCTTTATTTCCTTCTTTAGCTGGCTGGTTGGTTGTGGAAAACCCAGCCCCAGCATCGCTTCATCGGCAGTCTTCACCCTATTTCTCCTTCATTATTGCACTTTAATCATTACTCCAAGTTTCTTTCTTCCCACTGCATTATTTCTGTATTACAGGAAGACATGGTGGCTTTTCCTTTTTGTTACCTTCACAATGCTCCATCCAGGAGCAGGGATATGAAATGCACTGGCACCATTTTATTAATTAAAACTGAACAAAATGGTCCAATGGAAAGTTCAGCTGAGACACTAACAACTGGCCAGAGGTCCTGTTCCAGAGGAGGGGAAGATGATGAAGCTGGGTTTCAGATGGAGGAAGATTATGCCAACCTCAGGACTGCCAAGCTGGGAAGAAGCTAGGGTTTGAGTCAGGCTTCTCCATGAGGAGCTTTGGGGTACAGCAAAAACCAGGATGCTTGCTTGCTCTTCAAGCCCAGGGAGAGGTGTTTTGAGCAAGTTGTGCAGAAACATGTATCCTAGGGTCTGATTGGTCCTTCCAGGGATGCAAGGGTGGGAAGTGGGAATAGCCACCTAGAGGGCTGAGGGAAGAGGAGGTGACCTTTGGGGAAGGATGGAGGAGGCATGGGTGGAGAACAGGGGAGCAAACTGTGTTAGAAGAACATCAAAGACAGTCCCTTAAAAGCAGGGTGGGGTGGTGGATGCCTGTGATCCCAGCACTCTGCTGGGAGGCTGAGGTAGGTGGATCACAAGTTCAAAGCCAACCTGAGCAACTGAGCAACTTAAGAGAGGACCATTGTCTCAAAACAAGGAATGTAGCCCAGTGTGGAGACCAGGGGTTCATTCCTCATTCCAGAAACAATAAGAAAGGAAAAGAAAGAGAGCTCCTCAGGGAGGAGGCAGGGAGCCCACAGCGCAGGCACAGAGCAGGGAGAAGGGGCCATCAAGAGCTGCACGCAGTTGTGACCCACTGTGCCTCAGCCCCACAGCCATCTCCCCACCTTCCACTCTGTGACTTTGGGGCTCTGTGGGGCACCAAGCCCCCGACCCTGCATGGGACTCCCTGGTCAGTCTTGCCCCTGGGCTGTGTTGGAACCCCATCCTGCCATTTATAGTCATTGATTAGGTCTCAAACGCACAGCTACCCCATCGAGCTTTGGGTCCGAGACCTAATAATCGATTTTAAATGGATAATGCCTTGAAATCTTTCTTTGCTTACCTGGCAACACGTGTGATTCTGGAACCCCTTCCATTTTGTCCCTGGATTCCTTAATGTGTAACTACCTACCTAGAGAGACTGACTCGAGACCAAGAGCTGGAGGAAGGTGGGACGGGGAAATGAGAGAGAAATTAAAATGGTTTATGTACGTGTGCGACTGTCTGCAATGAGTGCTATCACTATGTACAGCGAACCTGGACTGATAAAGATAAAAATTAAGATGAAGTATTGTGGGTTCAGCAGATTCCCTGAGACTCACAGCTTGGGGTGCTGGGCCAGGCAGGGAAACCACTGGATTCTTTTTTTTTTGGTACAAAGGATCAAACCCAGGGCCTTGTGCTTGCCAAGAAGGCTCTTGTGCCACTGAGCTCCATGCCCAGCCCCAACCATCACATTCTTATTTTTTCACCAACCCATGGAACCATCCTGCATGGGCCCGCACCTGGGCTGGAGGATCTAAGGGATAAGGAACCAGGATTAGGCAATTTACAAGTCTCTGGCAACCTCTTGCTTGTCTGCACCAGGAATTTTGTAACTCCCTGGTGTCAGGTGGTTTTATGCCTATTTCTAAAAGATGCTCAGGTCTGACAAACGCTGTGTAGTTTACACACAGCTTTCAGGAATTGTGGAAGAGGTTTGGCAAAAACGGCATGAAAGAGAAGCAGGACCTTTTGATGCTGTGAGGTGGCCCCACAGTGGGGAATCAGGGACAGTTTCAGGAGGGCTCCTTAGCTAGACTGGGGTCCATCCAGAGGACAATGGGAGCCCAAGGGGGTAAGGACACTTGCAGGCACCACAAACAGAGGTCCAGGGTCAGAAGGCTCTCCAAGCAGTGTCACTGACAGCAGAAGACCAAGGCTGGGGTGCGGGATTCAGGACGCCCTAAGGGGTACCCACAGCCTTGGGCAGCAGCATCTGGGTGGGTGATAGCTGCTCACCACCCTGGTGGGTTGCAGCCTTGAGGTCATCCCTAGAGCTAGGAGGACCCATTGTCCCTCCCAGGCAGGGAGTGACAGCAGGAGACACATGCTCGCCCCAGTGAGTGAGTGCAGGAGCCCCCAGCCTCTCTCTCCTCCCTCTCTCCGGAACTGTTTTTCTCCCCTGCTCTCTGAAAGCCTTATTGATGGCTCAAAGTGAACTTCTCAGCCCACGGTTTCCTCCACCCCCGGGGGGCAGCCTGCATTTCCTCTGACGTGGCCGCTCCCCCCACCCCGCACCCCAGAGCTCTGGGCTTTTTTACATTTCAAATACTTGACAGCTGAGTGAACTTCTGCTTCCGCCCAAAGAAGGACTCTTTGCAGTTCACAATGGTCAGACAGTGGCGCAGGGGCGATTCTCTCTCCAGCTGTGAGAGAGCCCTTTGCAAACGCCCCGCAGAAGCTGCTGTCCAGCTGTGCGCCCTGCTCCCCCGGCCGGTCGGGCCCTGCATGCTAATCTCCCGGGGGAGAAGGGACCATTTATAGGGCTGCAGCAGATGCGCCCCCAGCCCCCAGCCCTCCCAGGCCCCATCCTTCCGCTCAGGCAGGTGAGGCTGGTGATGTCACTGCAGGTGTGGATGCCGCCGTCCTGAGGCTCTGGGTGTCTCCGCAGACAGTCAGGCCATCTCCTGGTCCCAGCCTGCATCCCATGGGTCTCTCCCAGGAACACGGTCTGGCACCTAGTGCTAGAAGCCACGGTGCTGGAGACCCTGGGGGAGCACTCTGGCTTCAAGAGCACAGCTGAACCTGGAGGGACCCAGAGGTATCACCATCAGGATGACTCTACACCCCCAGGCTTGTCTCCCATCCTTATGCAACCCCTGCATGAGTTTCTGGTACCTCAGACCTGGTTTCCCAGAAGCCACAGGGTGCCTTAGGTTTCCCTGCCTGTTCCAATCCTGTCCACTGTTCCAGTCCTACCCAGTTTTGGCCGACGTCACCCTGCTTGCTGTCAGGACTTTTCCCCTTTGGTCACACTTTGCCGTGGTACTTTTGCTGGACTTGAATAAGAATAGCAAATGTGTATAGTTTTGATTTGTTTGGTTTGGGGTTCAGTCAAGGTCTTGCCAAGTTGCTAAGTTGCCTGGCTAGGCCCCAGCTGTGAGTTTTCTGTGAGGACCCTTGCTTTCAACAGACACTGGCCAGGCCTGGAGACACACTGTGCTTTTTTAAATCTTAGCACTCTGGGAGGCTGAGGCAAGAAGATAGCAAGTTTGATCCAGGCATGAGCAATTTATCAGCTCCAAGAGGTCCTGTCCCAAAATGAATACTTTAAGAGCTAGGGTTGAAACTCAGTGCAAAGACCCTGAGTTCAGTCCCTAATACCACCACCACCACCACCACCACTACCACACAAACACACACACACACACACACACACACCCCTATAGATGCAAAGCTTTTATAGACTTTTGAACTAGAAGTCAATCCAATCCTTCACTTTCTGAACTGCCTTTACTCTCAAATACATTCTATTGGTAGTTTCTAAAATAATCCTTCTTCACTTTTTAAAAAATCTCTTAAACAAGGCACTGAAGCAAACTAGTAGGTCAGAAGATTTATAATTGAAATAGAAAAAATAGGAAGGAGTCTCCTATGAACCTTAGCAGGATATTTATTTGTTTCTTAATTTATTATTTAGTCTGTAGTGGGGATTGAACCCAGATGTATCTTTGCACTGAGCTACATCCCCAGCCTTCTTTTATTTTTTCATTTTGAGACACGGTACCGTGTACCGTGTATGACTTTCCATGGCAAACATGTTCCTTCTGTACGGTGAGGCAGTAAGTTTTAAGTAAAGGACTGGGGAAGTTGCTCAGTGTGAAAACCCTGCCTGTGTTCATTCGCCAGAACCGCAAAGAGTTCAGGTTGTGCGGGCTCCATGGTCATGTTGGTGACTTCCCTCTTCGGCCGCTGAGGTGTGGATGCAGTAGTAGATGTGACATAAACCCCTGGGTGGACTTCTGCACCAATGAAACTCTGTTTAGGAAAACAACCAACAGTCATGTTTTGGTTCCTGACTACAGTTTACCAACATTTATAGTGGCCCTGTTGAACAACTGTACTGTGTGATGAGGTTCCAGCTCTATGAAGAGCCAAAATATAGTCAAAATTTATTTCTTAGAGATAAAAGATTTCCAAAATACAGAAAGAGATTCCAATTTTCTTTTCATGTTTTACTCACATCTGAAATTCTCTAAAACTTCAGAATCTTTATTCCAGCACCTTTTGAGAAAGGTTGTGTCTTTCTTGGGACATCATAACTTTGGCGAAATTTACAAATCTTTCTCTTTTTCATTTCAATGCAGAAATAAAATAGTAAAAATAGGTTGAACTCAAGAAGCAGTCAAACCATTACTTGGAAAATGGAAAGGTTGTGAACAGTAGTCATCTCGTGATTTCGGTTTGATGAGGGCTGCGTTACAGAACACAAAATGCATTCAACTTTCACACTTGTTTCGTCCTCCCAACTACACCTCTTAGTTTCAGCCCGAACCATGGCCTCTTATGCAAACCTAGCTTCACTTGACGAAGATCTTTGCAAAAACTCAGGAAAAGAGTTGCTAGAAGGAAAAGAGTTCTTAGTATGGCCTGATTGCTGCTACATGAAGTTGGGAGGAGGGAAAGATATTTTCTGTTGCAATTTCTGCAGTTCTGGAGAACTTTTCTAAATTCTAGTAGACCTCAGAACTACACAGGGCTCTTTCAGGAATAGGATAAGGCAGTGTTGGTATCTTGCTATGCTTTTCCACTGTAACTCAGCAATAAATCAAGTCAATTCTTTTTGTAATAATAAAGAGTTGGTATACAAAGGCCAAGATATGACTTCCCTAGAGGCAGCTGTCAGGAAGTATCTCACCTGGAAAACAACGTACAGTTAGGTGAGGGCTTTTCCCAATGCACTCCTAGGCTTTTCAGTAAGCTAGTTCTTACTGAGCCCATCTGAGCTGGAAAGCAGAGGTAGAATCAAGCTGCAGCACAATCAGGTGGGATCTATCAGCAGAGACAGGTGGGTAAAGGCCTCTCTGGAGACCAGATCCAAATTCTGGGGTTCTCCTGAGCAAAAGGATGTGCATCTTGCCTTCACTTCCTTATTATCATTTTTGCTTTGTTGACTTGGCTGCAATTTTTTTTTATTTTTATTTTTTATTTTGAAGAGAACAAAACCAAACAAAATAAAACAGAATAGAGTCAATCAACACAAAACAGTGAACATGGTACATGACTTCAAAAAAAGATAAAAGGAAATCAATAATGGCTATCATAATGCCTCTTGTTATCTTCAAAATAACTGCCCATTCCATCAGGCATAATAAAATCAAACAAAATAGTACAGAATAAAACCAAAAAAAAAAAAAAACAATAGAAGCAACACATGACTTCAAAACAATATTAAAGCAACAGTGGTTACCATAGTACCTCTTGTTGTCTTCTAAGTAGTTACCTATATCATCTTGACTGCAAATTTAACTACTGTTTTTTCTCCTAGATATTTTTTTTTTTTATCAAGAAGAGGTTAAGGGATATTTGCTTTAAAGCAAATGTTTCTCATATTAAATCATTTCTTTCTGCTCCATGAATAAAAAGCAGTTAGAGAAAGTGAAGTAGTGATAAGACCCACAGAACAATACATTCTAGAGTTACACAAATTTGACTCTTAATCCAGTTTTTTGTCTTCCTTCCTAAAATGCATGACTTCTGGAAATCAACTGAACTTTTAAGTGTGATTCCTTCACCCACAACTTTGGACTATTAGCATACAACTCACAAGATTGTTGTGCCATGCTGAAATAATGAGTAATGTGCGTAGTGCCGACATGTAATAGGCGCTCAGTAAATGAAGTGACAATGCTGAAATGGTTATGGTAAAGATGACCGTGACATTATGGCATTTGACAATGACCCCTGGTGTCACCCTGTCTGATACAAATGCAGAGTGATAAGGAAAAGGTGTGATTACTGAACCATATTTTCATGAAAGGACTTCAGGGTTTGGTTTGGGGTGACTTCAGATTGGCAGAAACAAGTTCAAAGCAAACGACAAAACCCACCCAAGGAAAGATACAAAGGCAATTTTATGCATATAATCCTAGTGTTTCCTGACTTCCTTCCATTCCAAAGTCTGGGACAGTCTAGGACCAAATGACAAAGTATTGAATTCTCTGGCAGCAAGAATAAGAGGTTTGATTGTCTGTTGCTTTAGTCCTAGGGTATTAATCAAAAATCAAGACTTTTATTAGGTACAGCATTATTAGATCTTTGAAATTGTGCTCTGATTTGCTTAGTCAATGACCTCAAAAAGACTAGACAAAGCATGAATTATCTATTTTTTCCTGAACCCTACATGGCTATATTTTCACTTCAGTACTGTTGAGTGCTGAAAGGATATATCAGTGATCAAGGAAATGCTTTTTGCTTCGCAATGGTAAGAAGGTTTGGTTATCAGGAGTGTTATCCACCAGCAGAATTTATTCATTTATTCTCTCATTCACCATTGTTGTTAACGTTCTGTTGCCTACCAGCCGCTATGGCAGGCATGGGGTAGGGTGGTTAGGAGGATTCCGTCCCCATCCCAAAGAGTTCCTAGATAAGTGTAGAAGGAATAAGAAATGAACAATTCCAACTGTTTTGGTATTCAGTGGCAGGCACAAGGTGCTAGGAGAATGTACCCGTCTAGCAGTTGGGAAAAACTTTACATACAAGACAGGGCTTCAAGGACAAGAAGTCTTCCTCTTGAAACTGAAGCAGAGTGGTGCCAATCTTACTGGCTTATTTGAATTTTGAGTGACTTTTGTAATATTAGTCAAAAATATTGATTTTTGTGTTGTGCCTTTCTCCAATAAATGTGCCATTCTGTGTATATCATAAGGGATGTATATTAAGTAACATGAGTATAATATTTTAAGATAAAGAAAATAGTAGTGTCAGCATCCAAAGTTTCACCAGTTTCCTGGTGAGGCTGAACATTCAATTCATCTGATGTCATTACACCCTATGACTAGTAGGTAAGTAGTAAAAGATCTGGAAGAAATGGCAGAATTTCTCCTTGATGATGAATACTGGGCCCTGATTAAGAAACCAGGCAGGTAAGGACTATGTTAGAGAAGAATACTGATCACTGAGCCACTGAGTGTCATAGCCATCTCCTGAAATTATCTTTTAATCAAACTTCTTCAAGATTCATTCATTCATTCACTCATTCATTCATTTAAAATAATTCCTGATTAAATAATGCAATAAGAGATGGAAGTGTAATGAACCTTAAACAAGAAGATCTTCTTGTAGTAAGCAGAAGCCTCAGTAATAATTCTTACTCAGTGTGTAAGGACTGTCCCATCCAGGGCTGTTACATGTTGAGTGTTAGGGAAACGCAAAGGCAGGTAGAACTGCCCTACATGAGAAAAGAGGGGAAAATTACAGATTTTTCCAGGTGAGGAAAAGAAAAAGATTGCATTCAGTGTGTTTAATTTAAATGTGGCTCAGTGATGAATGAGCTTATGCTTCAGAAAAAGCTAGCAGTTGATTTTTTTCTGAAACATTAAATCTGTAGGAAAGACATGGAACGATCATTGGAAGAGGTTATAGGGACACTTTTTATTTTTGTGCTTTATACATTTGAATCAACTTTAAATTATTGAAAGACCCAAACAAGACAGTGATCTGATTGTCTGTTTTCTGGATGATTCTTCTGTTCTCTCGGAGGGCATTTGCTATTGCGCAGGAACAAGAAACAGAGCTGTATGAGGTGATGCTATGTCACGAGGTACCATAACCTCAGGAAATTAGCCTTGTGTTGAAACAGTGAGGCAGCTGAATCAGAACAATAAGAGTGGATGGTTCACAACATGGCATCATACCCTGGAGAATCGCCAAGTTGGACAGGACCGTTTTCATGACTGTGAAATGCAAGCCTTTATTGCATTAACCTCCTAAGACGTTAGGAGTCGGTACCTTAGTATATTCTATCCTGGTAAGGTACTTGTTCAATATTTTAAAAATATTAATCACATTATTTTGAGTTGATATATATGTCTTCAGCGTCTCCCAGGAGGCATAAATGTTTGCTAGCGATTATCTTACTTGACTTCTGAAATGATACATTCATTATAGGCACAGGCAGTTTTAAGGTGTCTTCTACTATTTTGCTGGATTGATATGAACTTATGTTACTTACTTGTGAGTTAACATTTTTTTTCTTTGAGTAAAAAGTTTCTATTTGCATATCTGACTTCTACCTTATAACCACTTTTTGTGCTGTCTTGTGTGATTTCATTCGGCCACTTCTAAAATTAGTTTCATGTGTAAAAGGAAAAACAATCTCTGATAATGAAAAACTGAGAACGACCTTTCTTAGCAAGTTACTTAACTTTCAAGATATAAAAATTTACCCTCTATTTTCTATCATAAGTATTCTTTCAATGATAACGAGCCTTATCTCCCGTCGGCCTGGTTTTAAAGGTAGTTCTGTGGCAATCCTTACTTTCTCTAAATTTTCTTTTACTTAATTCCATTTTCCTTCTCTACTTCCTGTTATCCAATATGCCTGCTGGTCATCCCTGATGACTCTGAGGAAGTGACATTCGGGTCAGGAAGTGTTTGAGGCTGATCGCCTTGTCTTGTCTGATGCTATCTGGTTATCCAGTTTAACAGAAGGAAGGGTCACTGTCCACTTTTCATTGTCTTCATCTGTGAAGTATAGGACTGAGTCTAATTGCCAATTAAGATTTTTCTGTTTGCCAAAATGTCTCATTATAAATAACATTAACAGTCATTGGTGGCAATGAAAAACTGTCCAAATCCTATAATGAACTAACAAGGAAAGGAAAAGTTAACTTGCCTTCAGTATAAGCGAGGGGCTGTTTCATCAAAGCTACGCACTTTTTAATCGCATGAAAAAACCCAGTGGGGTTCTTTTATTCTTCCCATTTCCTATGCAGAAACAGAGACTCAGGAGGAGCAATAGCATCTTCAGGCTCACCCAGGGAGTGCAAAGTGGAAGCTGCTGCTGAATCTGAGTATGTTTGATTACAGAATTTCAGCTCTTCCCCTGAACACTCTACTGTGAGCAATAAGGGTGGTCGTTCCATAAACCCTCAGAAAGTCTGCAAAAGAAATTATCATCCTTACAGTTGATGTTAGGAGTGGGGTCATTTTCTGCCCTTGCCTGGAGCCCCTTTTGCATAGATGTCAGTGGTCTATCCCTAACCTACGTGACTTATGCAGAAGTTCAGCAGTGATTTCATGTGTTCAGACAGCTTGTTGCTCACAGCGCAACCAGTGCCATCTGCTTCTTGTCTGCACTGAAATCCACTTGTGCCCAAGGTGGGTCCTAGATGACTTCCGTGGGTGCATTCAGCTGCACCATAATCGAGGGACACGGAGTGTGATAATCTCCCAACCAGATAAGGAGACTGCTAGCAATTCGGCCCAACCTCTACCCCTGAGGAAGAGAAGTCACCTTCTGCCCCACAGGAAGACACTAGCATCCAGGGTTCCTATGTAAAATGTTCTTGAGAGCATTAAAATTCTATCCTGCCACTATCTAAACTCTAAAAATGCAGTGAGAGCAGAATATACCCATATCTGTATCAGCGTACTGGGCTGTTGGGCAGCATCTACACTGCTCAGACTTCTTAAACCCAAGAAGGATGGTCCCCTGTGGACCACAGAGCAGGAGGAGAAGTCCTTGAAGTTTCTCTAGTCAGCTTGGGTTTTGCTGCAGCTGGTCTGAGTGCGGAATGGTGTAATCCACTGGGACAGCATTCCATTAACGCGAACAGAGACAGAAGTGTATTAATACCCATTCAATAGAAATCCCACCACCAGGCATCGATCCCAGAGGCATAATCCAAAATCACTGGGAGGAAAATCAAATGTGCAGATCATCTACAAAAGCAAAACAGTGAACGTAATTTAAAACATTGAAGAATAAAAAAGCAACAGTGAACGTTCTCGAAGGAATCGTATCTCTGATCTGAAGTGATGGTTATGGAACATTTCTAATCAGAAAACTCTCCAAGATGTACAGGGTTGTAAAAAAGTAAGGTGAAAACTGTGTAACTAATATGAGCACCCCTGTGGCCACACACCCACTTGTAAGGGGAAAAAGCACAAAGGAAATGCACTGAACACTCTTGAGTATTTGTGAAATTAGACAGGTGTCACAAAGAATGGCTTATTTTTTTCTTCCTGCATGGTTTCCTGATAATGTTGGACACAGAGATAGATTTTAAAGTAAAAACATGGTAGAGGGTCAAAAAAAAACTGTACAGATGTAGTAATATCTTCTAGATAGAAGGAGACCTAAATCAGAACTATCAAGCATCTTTCTTCTTTTTAAATATTAGATCCTTTCATGTGTCAACTTTAATAATTAAAATCTTGACATTAAAACCATTTATCTGCTAAGCATGAAAGAGCCCATGGGCCTCTGAAGCTAGGGTTTGAGGCAAACAAACTACCAGAGGTCAGTACTGGGACAAAGATGTGAGGGATGAGATTCAATTTTCCTTTTCTTGGGCCCCTATTTAATCTCCAGGAATCCCCCCAGGAAAAACAGCAAATACTCAAGGAACTACAAGGTCCTGATAAATTAGCCCTGGCTCCTCTTAATCTCTGGCCCCATCCATCACTGGTAGAATGCCCCACAAGCAGTGTGCCCCATCCTAACCATGGCTCCTCCCACCCCGTGACACCGCCCATCCCTCTACTGCAACCCCACGGATACTTATTCTGGAGAGTCCCAGACTGCTTATCACTTGCCAGTCCATCTGCTTGGACTATTTACCTCCAAAATTCACACTCCCCAAACCAGCTCTTCTCATGATCAAAATCCCTTTCTCTGAGAAGTCTTCTCTGGGCCCCCTCTTCCTCTTTTGGGGATCTTCTTGTACTCCTCATCCCATCCCTTAGCATGGGTTAAGCCTCCATCTCCTTGGTGTGAAAGGCCACGCATTGGATTCAAAGAGTTGCTAAAAGGCAGAATTGCAGCAGAGCTAGTTTTGTGGATCTTAGTTGCCTTTATTTGCCAATGAAGAACCCCAAGGAGTCTGCACCAAAAATCATTCAAGAAGGTACCATAAAGTAAATGGAAGTGGTGTACAGAGAGATCCCCACTGGTTAGAGCTCCTGTCTGACTTATATGACAAGGTTTTAACAGTTGGCAGCTTGTGATTGGCTAAGACTCAGTTGCTTTTTGCAAAGTAAGTTTGATTAAAAGATAATTTCAGGAGATGGCTATGACACTCAGTGGCTCAGTGATCAGTATTCTTCTCTAACATAGCCCTTACCTGCCTGGTTTCTTAATCAGGACCCAGTATTCATCATCAAGGAGAAATTCTGCCATTTCTTCCACATCTTTTACTACTTATCTGCTAGTCATAGGGTGTAATGACATCAGATGAATTGAATGTTCAGCCTCACCAGCAGGCCAACTGTGAGATAAGCCTCTAAAGCATCGGAATCAGACATGATCAGGGACATGCATCCTAGGCTTTCACAGATGAGGGGGACTGTATGAAGCCAGGATGCATCTGCTAGTTCCCATATGACACGGGTTAGTCATGGATTAGTGTTAGGGTTAGTTAGGGACTTGACTTGGATTGTAACTTTCCTAATATGAAGCATTAGACTTCCAGCTACACACACGCCTTCCTTTCTATTTAAAATTTTATTTTACTGGAATGCGTTTCTGTTTCCAATCTATGATATTGTCTCCCGTGCTTATACTCTCTTTGCTTTCCATCATTTTCTTTTTGAGTACACCTTTGACATCAGGTGTGTCCAATCATCTCGTGCTAAATCTGAAGTGTTTAGTAAAATCATGTTGGTAAAATACCAAAGCATGCACGCCAAGCTGTTAAGACCCTACCCTTGAAATCACAACTCTGAGGAGATGTCTACCTTAGAGAAAAAGAGCAACACTGCTCCAGTGCTTTCTCAGCTGGAGACTCACTGCCTAGCAGAGGGGAGGGAGAGAGTCTATTCTTGGTTCTGTAAGCATCGTGTCCTTTCTCAAGTCTCACCTCTTGCAACATCATTACTGACCCATTCTGTCCAAAAACACATCATCTCTCACAGGCAAAATGGATCAAAATCTGTGCAAAGTAAATCTGTGGTATTTTCAAAGAGATACTTAGGAAAAATCTCTGATAGACCAATTTGAACATCTAGTATTTTAGATAAATAATATCAACCAAGATTTAAGAAAATTCTTTCACCAGACTTACACATCTGTGCAGACATCTTAGACTGGGAAAAAGGATGGGCACTTATAAAACTGATCTGAAGAGGCATATTTAAATCTCTTTTTCTATTATTTTAAATTCTTGCGATGATTTTTCAAAAGTTAATAGCTTCTATTACTGTGTGGTTCTGCTTTTTGGAATTAGCAAGGAAGCCAGTTGGGAGAAGGTTTTCCAGCCTCCTGGTTTTATCCAACAGAGACAGTCACCTGCTGTGAATACTTCTGGTTTCTGGAATCCTAAGGATGTGTCCTTTTCTTTTTGGAATTTTAGTTTTTCTCCTTTTCTTTTCTGTATTTTTGTTCTCTTCAGTCTTCTCTGCACTCTTCTCCCCTTCCCTCCCTTTCTCTCCCATTTCTTTCCCTTTTCCTCCTTTCCCTTCCTTTCTCTTCCCTCCCTCCCTTCCCCTTCTCTTCCATTTCCCTCCATTTCTTTTCCTTTCCATACTTGGGATCAAACCCAAGGCATTTGCAATGAACTACACCCCAAGTCTTTTTTTTTAATGTTTTATTTTGAAATGAGATCTCACAAAGTCACTGAATTGATCAGACTGGGCCTGGAACTTAAGATTCTCCTATCTCAGCTTCTCAGAGTACCGAGATTATGAACCCGCATCACCATTTTCTTTAATAAATAAGTACTGTGGCTGGTCTATTGTAAAAGTCACTGCCCACAGGCCAACTCGTGGAAAAGGCTAGTTGGTGTCAGAGACTCTTGTGTCATCTCTACAGGCAACGTGCTTTTAAGGAACTATTTCCAGAGTCTTAGATGTTCACTTCTCCAGACCATATGGAAAATATAAAAGAAAAGAGCCACAGCGTTGCTCATATTTTTGACCAATACAGTGATTGGACTGCATTGCCCCAGAGGACTTTCTACTAATGTCTTTAAGCTAGAAATCACTTGAAGGCCAGAGCACAGGATGGATCAATGGTTATTTCATCAGCCCGAGCCAGATGTGGATGGTGCAGTTGCTGGTCTCCCAGCCTCCCTCTCCCCACTGGCCACTGCCCACGCGGGAAGGAAGGATTTTTGCTGACATTGGTGGCTTGAGTTGCAAATGCAAAGTTGCCCTTCAGACTGTAATTCACATCAGCCTTTCAATCACTTGTGTGTTTTCTACTTCTTGCAAGTTTTCCCTTCTGAAGAAATCTGCCGCGCGGTATGCAAGGGGACCTGATGGTAGCAAAGAGAATGTTCTGTGTGGTTTGCCTTCCACCCACGCACGGCAGGCGCTGCAGACTTGACAGGGATGGATCAGCCTCACAGAGGAACAAACAGAAAACCAAAAATACCCCTCCTCCAAAAAATACCCCACGGTGTGAAACTCTTTCTGAGAAAGACTGGCCTATTTCTTTAAAGTACCAAAAAAAAAAAAAAAAAAAAAAAGTAACCAAAATAGATTTTCTCTTAAGACTCTTATTTATTCAGATGATAGCAATTCTGTTTCTAGAACAACACGATGGAGTCGTCACTACTCAAAGATTTTTAGACAGGCAGATAGATATGCTTGCAATGGGTTTTGCTGAAAGTGAGCTCTGCTTTTTTTCATTGCTTATTAGAAGGTAAATGCATAATTATATGGCACATTCACATAAGAGCAATAAACTTTATGGAACTATTTATAAAACGGTATGTTTACATCAACGGTGCTATACAAGTAACAAATAATAATAACATTGTGAAGAAAATTAGCTCCTTAATGTGTAACATTTAATATGTAGCTCTGTATAATTAATATCCTGCAATTTAATGTGTTACTCATCCCCCCCCTTTACTAGGAAGAAAGAAACAGAATTTGTTTAATTTAGTGTAGCATTTGCACAGTAGGAGAAAGCCAAAATATGCTGCATTAATCTGATTTCTTACCCGACGAATGTGGAGCTGGACCGTGGTTCTTAACTTTCAATACACTCAGTGAGTGTTTCTCTTGATCGTTGGCTAAGATGTGCCCAGAGTTCCCTTGACTTTCCAATAATTTTGTCTACATATAATCAGTGGTTTTTAATTGGGGGTTCATTTTACACCCCCTGGGGAAAAGGCGTAAGTGCTACAGACATCCTTGCTTGCTGTAACAGAAGGGGTGGCTTCCATGCATTCCAGCTGGGGGAGGCCAGAGGACTGCCTGTGATACACAGACAGGAACCAAAGTCCATCAGCTCAAAACATCAGCCACTCAGAAGTAGAGAAGCTAGAATCGGCTCGCTGATCTCTGAAACCAGCCTCTGAGCTGGGATTATTATTTTCCTCCTCATTTTATGCATGAAAAAATAACCAAGGCACAAATGAGGTAGGAGATTGATCCAAGATGAATCACAGGGCAGACAGTGAAAGACTAGGGGCTTGAATAGGGGCTTCTGGTGTAATCCCACTACTGCCTCTGCCCATTTCTTGCAGAAGTCTTGCTTAAGTGACTTGCCACAGTGAAGGACATATGTGCTATATAAAACTGTGTGTGCACATATATTGTCCTGACAGACCCAGCCTTCTAGAAAATGCTGCCAGGAGCCAGATAGGTTTGACTCAAGACAAAATTGTAGCAGAGCAAAGGACATTTTTGACCTTTGTGTGTTTCAAGGATCCCCCTGGAAACAAAGTGGCCATCTTGGGAATCCTCCAACTGGGCATCATTTCCTGGTCAGGAATACTTAATTCCACCCACGCGGGCTCCATGTCTCAGTTACCCTGCAAGTCAAGTGGACAAGGTCATACCTCAGCTTCAAGCCAGAAGGGCCTGAGGGTCTCTCTGGAGGAGGTCAGCTTCCCTCGAAGCCTGGCCTCTTCTCCGCGGTGTCAGGCTCACTGTGCTGGGGGCTTGCTGCAGAAACATAGCACCCATCAGATTCAGGTGGAAAGGCCCATGTTGTCTCATACTTTTCACTGTCCCCGAAAACATGCTCTGGGGGGACGCGGTGGAAGCTCAGGCTGCAGAGGAGAGAGGCCTGCACAGGAAGGGTGTCTAAGAAACCATTCCCCACCAACGAATGAGCAGGATGACTTGGTTGTTCGCCCTGGTCCCCTCCTCCATCAGCGCCACCCTTGTTGCAGTGCTTCTGGCTTTTCACTAAAGCCTCACGTTCCGGAACACACAGAGAAGGGGTCCTTCCTCCAAACCATTTAGCTGTCACTGTCACCACTTAATAAACAGTTCAGAGGCAGTGACTCAGATCGCAGGTGCCAGTTTGGCGCGGGTGACTGTCAAATGGACCCTTCCCAGCTAATTTAGATCTTCCACAGCAGCAGGCAGGGTACCTAGAGGCAGAGGGGATGCCAGTGCACCCTGGTGGATTCCAGGACTGAGGAGGACAGGGAAAAAGGCCTGGGGGCCAGGGCCAGGCTTAGTGGCACCCAGGTGTGAGTGATGTGGAAAGGAGACATGGGAGGAGGGATATCGGGCCTCTGAGTCAGTGAGTATGGAGGCTTCCTGCTTCCAGCACTGCTCTAGAGTACACTCTGCAGCTTCTCGAGGCAGCAGGAGACACCGAGTGTCCCACCAGTCCATGGATCAGGCCTTATATACCTGCTTGAAGAAGGAGAAGACAGCACCTTGTACACTCGGACTGCAGTACTCACAGTCACCATTCACAGGCCGGAGGGGCTCATCACTCCTGACATGGAAGGAGACTTTCCAAAGGTCACTTAGTTTCTTGAAAAATCATTCCCATGCAGTTCTGAGCCACATTCTGTCCTCTGCAATGTTTCTTTAACGTTCCAGAACTTGGCGATGAGCATCTACAAATACATTTGTGAATTTTATCAAACCTAACTGGAACTCATTTCACTGCCAATCAAATAATAAAGTTCACCCAAGAGCCCACTAGGGACAATATTCTGAGGGAGCTTAAACATCATCTACAAGTTCAGGACATACAGGAAGCCATCATTTGCAAAATAACTTGATACACATGGTAAGATGCTTCATGGGACACTGTAAGAGAAGTTAAGAAATTATCTTAGTTCTTTTTTTGTCACTAAGACACAGTACCCAGCAATCACAATTTAAAGGAGGAGAGGTTGAATTTGGCTCACAGTTTCAGGGAAATCAGTCCATAGTCAGCTGACTCCAAGGCAGGAGCATCATGAGGGAAGGGCCTGGCAGAAGAGAGCTGCACATTGCACAGTGGAGGGAAGTAGAAAGAGTGAAAGGAGGGACAAGAGAGGGCCTTAACTTTTTTAAAGATTGATTTTGTCCATAATTGCCATGCAAAAGACATTGTTGTCTGTTTAATAAAATTTTCATTACAGACCTCACTATCATAGCCAAAACAAGTAGTATAAACATGATACTCACTAGCTAACTAGCCAGGCATAAAGTTGTGACAAGACACCTTATTTTTATAGGTTTCAGTGCCTCCTTTGTTAAAAAATGACAGTAAGAATTGTCTTTGTCATAAAATTTGAATAAAAATAATATATAGAATATTGTGCCTAGCTGGGCATGGTCGCTCATAGTTCAGTGTCCAATATTGTGAGAGGCTGAGGCAGATACATACCACATTCATACCTAGCCTGGAAAACTTAGTGACTTAGCAAGATTGTCCCAAAATAAATAAGAGAAAAGGACTGGAGATGGAGCTCAGTGTGAAGGTCCTGAGTTCAATCCCCAGTACTGCAAAACAAAACAAAACAAAAAAGCAAAAATAAAGGTAATAGTGATAACAAAAAATAGTATTCATAGCTAGAAGATAATTAAAATAACTCATTGTGTTCTTGTTCAATGTCAATGTGCATCATTCCTTCACTCAAAAGTGAAATTTTAAAAAGTGTATTTTTTTGTTGTTGTTGTTTGTTTTGTTTTGACTATTATGAAGCCTGGTGTTAATGATCAATTATTAGTCAGTGTTTTAGTTACTTTTTTTCATTGCTGAGACAAAATACATAATAGCCAAAGTTAAAGGAGGAAAGGTTTATTTAACTCACAGTTTGTGGAGGTTTCAGTCGATAGTCATCTGACTCCAAGGCAGGGTGACATGGCAGAGGGGCAACCATTCATGACAGCAAAAACAACAAGAGCAAAAGAGAGGGGGAGCAAATCTGTCTTCCTCCCTTATATTGTAAGCAGGCTACCCACCCTAGGGTGGGTGTAGCACTCACGCCATCTTCGTGGGTACCCTCCTCTTGCACAGGCTCAGGATGTTTACAAAGTAAGAACCCTTCCTCCCTGCTGAGTCACTTAAACTTCTAAACTTCTCAAGCTGACACAATGTGTCAACCATTACAGCATCCTGGAGCTAAACAGCCATTATAGGGCATGTCCTCTATACCCTAGAATGTAGAGCTGCTGAGTCACTCTGTTAAGTTTCATTACTGTCAGAGTAACTTGAATCTGAGCCTGAATTTGCATTACTTGGATTTCTCTTGCACATACATTATTTTTGCTTCTATTTGGCATTTAAAATTTTTCATTTGAGACTTTCATATACTAAATTAAAATGTTCAATTGTATACTAAACTATTTCTTATTTGAGATGGGCTCTCTTCATGTTGCCCAGACTGGCCTTGAATTTGTTCTTCCCATCTCAATGTCTGAAGTAGCTGGGATTATGGACATTCTTCATCATCCCTTGCTCACATTACAAAATTTTTCAAAATACCTAGCATAGTGGTTGCATTTGTTTGTTTTTTGTTACTAAAATAAAATTCCTGGAACTGACTGATTTATAGAGAAAATAAGTTTTATTAAGCTCAATGTTCTGGTGGTTCCAGATTGTGGTACCAGAATTTTCTTGGCTCTTGAAAAGGTATATGTCTTCATGACAAGATTTCTGAAGTCAATATTTGATCCAGGAACTCTATTAGGAAGCAGATGGGACATGTTCTGTAAATGTTATTTTATTTTAAAAACAAAACAGAGGTGCTCTGTATTTTGCATTATAGGATTTATAGTGTTTTATAGGTTAGAAAAATATGCATGCAGTGAAATAGACATGTATGTGTATGTGGGCACATGTGTGTGTGTGTGTGAGCACACAAAGCAGTAGTGTGCTGATAAACTTAACAGCAGACTCTCCAACAACAAAACAAAACAAATCTTATTTGTTGGGTTTTCTAATGTCTGTGGTGTAAATACTCCCACAGTGGCTAATTTTAAATGATCCGGAGCTTAAGCAGCAAGCAGCTTGCATGATTCCTGAGGCACATCCCCCAGAGCTGATGCTAAAGTGGGTTTGCATCCAAGAGAGAGAGAGCTAAATGCAAGCAAGGGAGCTCTGTGCTGTGGACTGACAAGTTCTGGGGCACACGGACAACCTGAGCCACGTCTTAAACGATCGCTAACCCTTGGGCAGAATATAAATGCTGAGAAAGCTCTAGCATCGGTCTACAGCCAGTCAATCGCCTGCCACACATTCATTCATTTACTCAACATATTGTTTTTTTGGAATTATAACAAGGCATTTGTTGTCGAGTTTAAAAACATGGGAAGGCTATCCCTGACTCAACAAGCAAGGAATCTGAGGTATGGAAAGTTTAACATAATACCGAGGACACCAGGTTAAGACCATAAATATAGACCCATAGAAAGGAGCTGACCAGGTCTGGTAGGGACTTCCTGAGGTAGTGACTAAGGGAAGAGCGGACTTCACAAAGGCAGGCATGAGAAGGTCATTCCAGTTTGCCACTCATTGAGATAAATAAAAAGTAAATAGAGTATGGAGTACAGAAAACTAAGGGCAGACTCATGCAAGGAAACAGACAGAGGCAAACAAGGTGGCTGGGGACAGCAGATACTGAAGACCTCATCATGCAGCACCACACTGACAATGAGAACAGATGGACAGACTTGCATTTAAATAAGTCACATGAGCAGTGTATGTTGGTACTAAATGACCGAGACCAGAGGCAGCAAGACCTCTCTGAAGACCAAAGTCATCATGCAGGAAGATCTGACAAGAGAAGGAACAAAGCCAGGAAATCTCAAAGTGCTTTTTGATTCACATCTTCCTAATGGCTAGAGATGGTGAACATTTTGAAAAAACATACAGCATTTGCTGGCCCTTTGTACTTCTGCTTTTTAGAAACATCTCTCCAGTTCATTTGCTCATTTTTTGACAGGGTCTTTACTTTTGGATTTTTTTAGTTCTTTGTATAATCTATAGATATTAGCCTTTTATCAGAAGCCTAGCTAGTAATTTTTCCCCATTATGTAGATCGTCTCTTTATTTTGTGGTTATTTCCTTTGCTGCACAGAAATTTCTTGATCTGATGTAATCCTATTTGTTGATTCTTGGCATTATTTCCTGTGCTATTGGACTTCTATTAAGAAAGGCTATGCCTCTGCCCATAGCTTCAAGTGTCTCCCTTATGTTATCTTCTATGAGTTTCAAGGCTACTAGTTTATATCTATATCTTTGATCCACTTTATTTGATTTTAGTACTGGGTGAGAGAGAGGAATCTAGTTTCAATCTCTTGCAAGTGGATCTCCATGTTTCCCAGCACCATTTGTTAAAGAGGCCACCTTTTCTTCAACATATGCTTTTGGCCCTTTTGTCAAAAATAAGATAGTTACAGGTGGATAGGGTTATTTCTATGTCTTCAGTTCTAGTCTATTGGTTACATGCTGATTTTTGTACCAGTAGTAGGTTGGGTACTTTGAACTATAACCTCGTAGTATAACTTGCAATCTGGAATAGTGATGCCTAGCTCTTTTTGCTCAGGATAGCTTTGGGTATTCAGGGTATTTTATATTTCTGTATGAATTTTAGGATTGTGCTCACAGTTCTGTGAAAAATGTTGTTGGTATTTCCAGCGGACTTGCCATAAATGTAGAGATCGCTTTGGTAATATTGTTGTTTTCATGACATTATTCTCTGATTCAAGAAGAAAAAAAAACTTTTCATTTTCCAAAGTCCTCTTCCATTTTTTCTTGAGAGTTCTGTAACTTTTATTGAACAGGTCTGTCACCTCCTTGGTTAAGTTTATTCCTTGGCAGTTGATTTTCTTGAGCTATTACGAATGTATTTGTTTTCCTGATTTCTTCATGGATGGGTATTTTGAGCAGGGGGAGGGGATTTGTAGCAACATACTGACTTTTCAAAATTTAAACATTCACCATATTGCTCTATCACTTCTCAGATACATAGTTAATGAGTGTATATAGTAATTCCTTCATTTTTTCAGCCAGTATTATAGCATATTGTTCCACAATTTCTGTAATAATTTATTCACTTCTCCTTGAAAGTACTTGGTTTGCATCTTATATTTTAATAGCATTAATAAACATCTTGTGGATGGTTTGATGCTTTGAACTGCTTCCCTAAGACCGACTTTATGAACAATTATTAGTTTTTTTATTGTATTGCGGTGTTTATTGTATCTTTCAGGATCAGTGCTACCTGTGGTAGAACTCAGGAACTCATTTAAACGTCTATAGACCTTGGTGTGGTTTATTTCAGACCCTCAAGCAATTCCAGGTCATTCACTTTGTTTCATATTGATTTGTTTTTTTAAAGAAAACATTAGTTTTTGGCTAAATTCCAAAATAAGCGACACTGAACGTTGAGGCAGGCGAAAGGCAGAGTCAGTTTCCCCATTCAGCTGCTTCTTACTCCCCTAAGTGGCCAAAAGGGCACTTGGAGCCTGAGACATTGCTTGCTGAGAGTGACCAGTGTTCAGTGACCACTATTTAAATTAAACTGAAGATAAATAGGAGCAATCTAAACTCCAGCTACAACAGAAAAGGTGACGGATGCCGCAGCAACCCTGGTGGCATCGGACCAGGACGTCTGGAGTTATTTGCTGACAGCAGCGCTGCTCCCGCAGGCACCTTTGGCTCGGGCGGGAAGGCTCCGCAATCTGAGCTGTGCATCTGGCGAGGCCGCAAGGCGCCCAGGCGTGAAGGTCCAAGCCCATCCAGGTCAAGTCACATAGAGCTTGCAAATCTGCGCATGCGCGAGAGCGTCTCTGTGAGCAGACGGAGGGAAGAGCAGCCGTCGACTGCGTTCGAACCTCGCAATGCGTCTGTCTTCCTGTGCGTTCCTGAGCTGCAGCCCATGGTTCTGTAGTCTGAAATAATCGTAGTCACAGCAATGTGCAAACTTAGTACTGATCTGAGATACCCTCTACCCAGCGATGCATCTTACATTATCATAGCGCACTGTCAGACACAGGCACTGACGGGCCCTACGTGCACACGCACTTGTATAGTTCAGTTTTTCATCAACGTGTGTATCGATTTGTGTAACTATCACAGCAACCAAGGCACAGAACTTGACCACCGTTTAAGAGATCTGCTTTGTGCTAGCTGTTCATAGTCACATCTCTTCCCCCTGTCACCCAATTTCAAAACCCTAGCAATGGCTAATCTGCTTCCTGTCCCTGTAACTGTGATTTTTGAGACTCTTAAAGCAGAATTCTTTAGTTTGTGACTTTGGGATTGACTTTTTCCACACAGCTTATTACCCTTGATATCCTTCCAAATAGACGCACATGTATACAATCACTTCTCCATTGCTGAGTAATATTCCACAGTATACATGGCATGCTATGGAAACCTCATTTCATTTAATAGTTTGCCTGTGAAAGGACTTTTTTATTTTAAAGACAAAACGAAAGATAGAAACGATACAGAATTTCAAAAAAAATAAAAAAGGAGAAAATTAACACTAGTTAATATAGTGCATATTGTTATCCTAGAAGTAGTTGTTCAGATTACAAGATTTAGGCATAAAAATGATCAAACAATGAGAGCACAAACTGTTCTTTTTGATGGACTTACAGCAATTAGTAATATAGTTGTCTATCTTGTATACACATACATTCACACATATATATGTATACCTACATATATATGATCCTTTCCTTTCTTCCTTTTCTCCTTTCCCATATCCCAGTTGTTTTTTCCTATTGAGCACTTTCTTTCCCTTTCATTTTCACCGTATCTATTACACATTTTGGATTTTATTACTCTTTCAGTATTTTTTTCCTTTAGTCATTCAAGAAATGCAAATTAAAACAACATTGAGATTCCATCTCATTCCGGAAAGAATGGCTGCCATCAAGAATCAACCAATAGCAAATGCTGGTGGGGCTGTGGAGAAAAAGGAACCTTACTCCATTGTTGGTGGGAGTGTAGACTGGTGCAGCCACTGTGGAAATCAGTGTGGAGATTCCTCAACAAACTAAGATTGGAGGTTCCATTCAGTCCAGCTATTCCCCTCCTAAGTATTTTCGCAGAGGAATTGAAAACATCATGCCACAGTGATACATGTGCACCATGTTTATAGTAGCAGAATTTGGAATAGCTAAATCTTGGAAACAACCCAAATGCCCATCAACTGAGGAATGGATAAAAAAAGATGTGATATTTTTATACAATGGAGTATTACTCAGCTATAAAGAAGAATAAACTGGAGGCTTTTATAGGTAAATGAATGCAGTTTGAGACCATACTCACAAGTGAAATAGACCCACATGTGTAAATATCGTATTGTCTCCCTAGTGTAACAAAAAACTGGAAGGATTTTTGAGATGTTTTCTGGTTTGACCTAATACAAACAAAGCCACTGTGGATAATATTTTAAGATTTTTGTGTGAACATCAGTTTCAATTTCTTGGGAGTAAATACACATGTGTACAGTTGCTGAATCAAATGGTAACTCTATGCTTGTTTTTATTTTTACTAAAGCACTTTTCTGAAACTACTATATCACTCCCATAAGATTTGTATGAGAAACTTAGTTTCTCTACATCCTTATCAGAATTTGGTGTTTTCACCTGTTTGGTTTTTTCTTTCTTTTTATTTTTTGTTCCTGTATGCATCCTAACATATCTTCTAGATGTAGTTGGCATTTCCTTAATGGCAATTGTTCAGAAGATGTTTCAAAGATGTCTGCATCTTTCCTTTTGTTTATCTATCATCCATATATTCTATGACAGGTGTTTTCATTTCTCTCATTTATTTTCTAACTGAATTTCTCACTTCAATTTTTCTTATTAATATTTTACATACAAGGCCTTTGTCAAATTTATGGTCCACATGCAGTTTTTCATGGCCAGCTTTTTCATGCTGTATATATCAAAGAAATGATTTTAATTTTGTTGAAGCCATTTCATTTTTTTCTTTTGTGAATTATGCTCCATGAAGTCATAGGTACTGAAGATATTTTCCCGGTATTAGCTTCAAAAAAGTCATAGTTTCATATTTAACATTTTAATTTATGACCCATTTTAAGCTAATTATTGCATCTTAGAATATTTAAATCAAGGGGTTTTTTTTTTTGTATATTGATACCCACTGGAATGGTCAACTATTCTGAAAGCAACAAGATGCAGTATAGTAGCTATTGCTTTCATAATATCTCTCTTTGAAGTTCTATGCCAGTTCTACTGCTTTGTTTTGATTGTTCCATTATCGTTTGTTGGATTTTACTATCTTTAAAATAAAAAAAATTAAAAAAAAATATGACACCAATTTATGGAAAGACTGTTATTTCTACATTGATTTGCTTTTACGCTTTTTTAAAAAAATTAGTTGCTCATACCTCTTTATCGTTGTTATTAAATGCTGTTTTGTTCCTTTAATCTTTATTTCAGTGTCAGCATAATGCAATCTTCATTAGTGTAGTTGCAGGTCTAGAAATTGTGTTGTTTCTTCTTACTTTGCTCTTTTCAGAATTGTTGCAACTTTTCAACTCTTTTCTATTTTCATACACGATCTAAAAATATTCATCTGTGTGTCTATAAGAAACCTTGCTGGGACTATGACAGGATTTTTATTAGATAGGTGTGTCACTTTGGAGGTATTTGGTAATTTTATTATGCTGTTTTCTAAAAACCATGATATTTATTAAACCATTTTCAAATGTGCCTTTCATTAGCTTAGTGCAAATTCAGCATTTCAATTCTGTGCATATTCTTTCAGCTTGATGCCTGAGTATAGAATAAGTTAAGTGATTATAAATTGTATTGCAATTTGCTTTTCACCAGTTTTGCTGCTGTATGTAGCAATGTAGGAGGTTTTTGTGTGTTGATCTTATGTCATATGACATTGCTAAAGTCACTTCTTAGTACTAATGGATTTGTAGATTATTTGAGATTTTTCTCTGTCAACCATCTGCAAGTAGAATTAATAATATACCTTCCTTCTTCATGAATATTATACGCCCACTGTCTCTTTTAGTCTCTGAGTTTCTAATAGCAGGGGTTGATCATGAAGGGTTAAAACTGAACATCATTTCTTTGTTCCCTGTCTTAGTAGCAAAGTATGTGACTCATTTTTGAAGCATGAGACTGGCTGGAGTTTTTATTTTGGCTTCTTAACAAACTGAATAAGTTCTTCTTTATTACTAATATTTTTGAAAGTTTTCTTATTGCTGATGATTATTTTATTTTGTCAAATGATATTTCTACATCGCTTTCCATAAACATTTGAATTTTCTTCAATCATTGTTCATGCCGATTACAATGAATGATTTTGAATAAACTTCTTGTCCTTATTTGATAAGGGTGTTAGGTTCTGTTTGTATGTTGTGGAAATCAGTTTGTTAATGCATGTTAAGAACTTTTATATCTACATTTCTGCAGGACATGGTTCCATAAAGTTATTTTTTGTGTAGTTTTTTTGTTTTTAGGGGGGTTCAGGATAATCCTGGCTTTATAAAATGAATGGGACACATTGCTTCCTTTTCTATTTGTTGTAAACTTGTTTTTAACTCTGTAAGATTTCAGCAGAATTTTCCAGGGACAACATCATAGGTCTTAACATTTTTAGAAGGGTTTAAATTATGTATTCAATTTTGCTACTCATTATGGGACTATTCAAATGAATGGTTTCATACTGGAAGAGTGGAATAGTTTTTTTTTTTTTCAAAGAAATGTTACATATCACACAATTTATCAAGTTTGTATGCACAGCTTGTCCATCGCGCTCCCCTACTTAAATATTTATTTACTTTTTATGATTTTATATTATACTATTGATCCCTTCAAGGCTTTTAGTAATTCCTCTTACATTACTACTGAATAGTTGCAATTTGTGTCTTCTGTTTACTTTGTTAGACTTGTTAGGGCTGTGTCAACCTTACAGTTTTATTTATTCACTCATTTTTATTTTTATTTATTTATTTATTTTTCCAGTACCGGAGATCAAACTCACAGCTTCACGCCTGCCAGACAGGCGCTTATGCCACTGAGCCAAACTCCCGGCCCTAGTTTTTTGAGGCAGGGTCGCACTATGTAGCTCAGGCCGGCCTTGCGCTTGCGTTGTAGCCCAAGTGGGCCTTGAACTCACAAGGCTGCTCCTACCTCAGCCTCCCGAGTGCTGGGATTAAAGGCGTGCGCCACCACGCCCGGCTGCTATTCACTCATTTTTAAAGAACCAGTGCTTTTTAAATAGATATAAACTATTTTTCAGTTGCATATAAGTGGTAGTGTTTATGTTTGCGATTTCATTGATTTCTAATCATCTCATTATTGCCTTTTTCGATCTGCTTGCTTTGAATTCATATTAGTTTCCTGTCATAAGAGCTTGTCTTACCTAATACAAGGTGTTGTGTTAATTTTTATTTACGCTGTCGAAATTTAATGTGTCAAAGTAAAGAAAATCACTTTATTCCTTTGTAGTTACATCTTAAGCATCTTATTCGTAACTCTTTTCTTATCAAAAATGATTCTTTGGACTTTGACCTGTTACACAGTTGGGGTGAGTTTCTTGTGTTTTATTTGCAGTATGTTCATTTGATTGTTCGCCTCCGTAGTGTGCTGGAAATGATCAACAAAACTGCCTGTTTTTTGAATTCCTAGGCTATTTAAATCTGAAACCTAAGTGGGGTATTTTGAGACAAAATCTCTCGTGTTGGCTTTGTATTTTTCTTTCCTAATGGAAAAGTCACAATGTCATGTGTCTTAGGCTGCTTCTAGCTTTCTACCCCAGTATTTTCAACACGTGGCTTTCTTCTTCTTCATTGTCTTTTGATAACTACAGCAATGTTCTGTCTCCAACCTCAGCTTTCATTCCAGGAAGGAAGAAGATGAAAGCGATGAAAAATAAAAGAGGTGTCATCTATTCCAGGAAAACAAACTTTCCCGGAAATTCCCAGCTGACTTCCACTGACATCTCCTTGGCCATAATTGTGTCACCCAAGCTGTAAAGACAGGATGAAAAATATCACTCTTTCCTTTTATCCTAGTGCATTGCCACTTGAAAAAAATCAATGCTGGTGAAGCAAAGAAAGGGGAAATATATTTTGACTAAGGAACTAGGAGTCTCCGCTACTCTCATTTAAAAGACCCTTGGCATTAGCAGATACAAATAGATCAGGTCCCCAGAATTTAACTTCCCAGGGCCTCTGTGTAAATGTAACACTTCCCTAGCTGTTCTGGAGAGACTGAGACTGGGCTTATGGATTCCAGTGCCCTGTGGCTCCTCTACACCCCCCACTTCCACAGGTGGCACTGGCTGACCCCAACCACTGGTTCTTGGTGTCTCTGGCAACTGTATCATGGTTTCATGTCCCCAGAAAGACAAATGTTATAATTTTTGTGGTTTGATGCTTCGTATCAAGTTCAGAAAAGGTTGCTTTCATTTGAGTCCTGAATCACTTACCCCATGTGTAGTAAGATGTCTAAGGGAGTTCTTGAGGGGCCACTAGATAAGGAATTCCATCTTTACCTCTTGCCCTGGGTACATTGCATGTAAATGTATTTTCCCTGACATGTGCATCTCAAGGTGACTGCAGATCACACATGGAAAGACAAAAGCAAATGAACAAACAAAAAAGAACCCACAATCAGCCTTTGGCCTGCTTAAGCCATTTAAAGTTTTGTGATCATGCCTGATAACCTATCTGCATTAGAAATGTGTCCTTTGGTCAACACTGTAGCTTTTTGCGAATATGTCTTAAAAGAGAAGAAAATAAGTTTCTGCACTTAGCACAGCAAAACCCTTTTCTAAAGGGCCTATAAATACTTTTGCATTCCTGGTGCTGCCTAGAGATGTAGCTCTTCTGAGCTGCACGGTCGGCTCTTTCTCCGAAACTAGAGTAGTCATTCAAAAATAGTTTCACTCAATTTAACTGCCTATTGAACCCTCTAAATTACAGATATTAAGCCTTTGGTTTCACAACAAACTTAATGAACAGTTCTGACAATCTATAAGCAAGGCCACTGGAAATTCATGGGCCAGATGGAATCACAGATTACACCATTTTCCTACTGGCCTGCAATCTTCTGGCACCTGGATCGACATTCCAGGGATGCACATTATGTCTGGTGCAATAAATCCTGCCCCTGATAACTGAATTTGTGCTTTAGAGAGCTCAAAGCAAGCAGAGAAAATGTCTTCTAATTTCACTCATAAGCCCTTGAAGTATCAGTGCGGAACTCAGCCTACCGACAGCTAGCTTGCAAGGTGGACTGAGGAGCCAGTCCTTATCAAATTCCACTTATTTTTATTAGCATACAGTGACTGGGAGACCTTTTAAGAGGGAATTCTTCTAGGGAAGAAGAGGAACTGTGGAAAGACACAAGGAGAAGCAGGAATAACGGGGCAAATATGAGACCTGGGAACTCAGGAGGTGTGAGATGAGAAGAGAAACCCACGCGATGGCAAAGCCAGAGATAAGGTCATTCAAAAGTCAAGATATTCTCTTCTAGAATCTCTTCAGTAGTCACTGGGAAATCAGTCTTGCTCCAACGGTCCCAGTATCTCCTTTATGGTGATGCGAAGGGATATGGTGAATTGTGAAGTTCCTTCCCATGTCATGGGAAGTGTTCCTGCGTCCATGACACAGCTGGATGACACAGGACAGGATGATGGAGAACAAATTTCCGCATTCAGAATGCCTGTATGCCACACCTTTGCACCTGTTTTGAAAAGAACACTTGTCTCTCTTTTCTTCCCCTACCTTGTACTCGCCAAGCTATATTCTAATTGTGTCTTCCTGAAACTGGATGAAAAGCTTTGCTCCTTCAGGAAAAGTTGACTGAATTTGCCTCCATTTGCCTTGTGTCCACAGGAAGTCTGAAAACGGGCAAAACCTTGAGAACTGCTGAGCACCCAAATGCACCCTCTGGTTGTCTTGAAAAACTGGAATGATTTCATCTTATGATCATCAGAAAACATTTGAAACATGGGCGTTGTGGTTATGTTTAGATATCCACCTGAAGTTTAATGGGATCACAGGTGAGACCTTTGGAAGGTGACAGATTGGGGTTTATAGCAGACTTGGTGTTAGGAGTTGTGGCCTGCTTAGAAGAGGCAGATCAGGTGGGTGTGGCATGGAAGGCCATGGCTCCCTTTCTGGCTCCTCCCTTCATCTCTGCTTCCTGTCTGCTATGCCAAGAGCTGCTGTCCTTCCCCAGGCCCCTGTGCCCTGCCATCTTTCCTTGGGTCCAGCCAGCTATGCACTGAAATGTGAGCCAAAATAAACTGTCCTCTTTTAGGATGCCGGTGTCAGGTGTTGTGTCTCCATGATGTGGAAAGTGACCAAAACAATAGAATTTTATTTAAAGCAAAAAGGAGTAAACCAAAAAGAAGCCAGAAGATAGCTTCTGATATTCAAACACACAACAAGGAAAGAAGAGCCACGCTCATCGTCAGTGGGGAAGGCTGGCCGTGCTCTGCTTTGCTCGTTTCAGATCTCAAGAAGGGGTTAACCTGGGAGGAAGCAGGGAGTCTGCCTCCTGGGTCCCTGGGATGCAGCATATTTGGTGGGAAGTAGAGGTAATTCCCTCCACATTTTGTGCTCCACACAGAATTTGCTGCTGGAAACTGATTGTGACATGGTTTCACACTAGAGGCTGAAAGACCTGCAGAGAACAGAGAGTTCACTTACTTTATTTCATAGACGTGCAGGCAAAGTCTGCAGGTTTGAAGGGAGTCACCCACGTCAACTGGCTGGATCATTACCTGGGTCCTTGTTCCCCTGAGAATTCTAAAACCCGGTAAATGACTGCCAAGGGCCATTTTCATACTATAAAAATCTAGTGGAAATGTAAATTCTCTTGTCCACTAAGCTCCAAAATCACTGAAAATTAAGTTGTTTTGTGTTTAAAGGGGAGCTGCTATTTCTTTACTTTGGACTGAAGTTACACACTAACACAATTTATTCAAATTTGTTCTTTGCTGAGGGGCCACTAAGCAAGGATGTGCCAAGAATACCTAAGTTGTGATGGATGCAATGTACCACTTGTTAAAATGGGCTTTGTTTGGTGTTCTCGCTAACCTTGAAAAGCTGAAAAGAAGGGAAAAGGGGATGTTGGTGGGATGAAGTCACCTGTGTCGGAGAGGGGAGTCTCTCGTTTTTCTCTAGTCCTCTGCAGTGACAAGAGGATTCCAAATGGAGACACCTCAGCCTCCTCTCCCTGCTATTCCTCTTCCTTTCCTGCCAACCCTTTATCACACGTAGCCTGGGGAACAAAGCAGCTCCTGTGGGATTAAGATACAGAAAATTACAGTGGTTCAACATCTCAGCGTAGAAGGGATGATCAAGAAATATGAATGACTGAATTAAAAAAATGATGACAGTAAAAGACACATTGCCATGAATCCCCCTCAAAATACTCCTCTCTCTGTCTTGAAAGACACTTATCCCATAGTTCGTACCACGTTTGAAAACAACTCTGGAAGTCCTCTTTCATTAGTGTCTTTACCAGCTGTGATCAAAAACACAGTGAACACTGCTACCAAGCCCCATCCAACTGAAATGAAGGCTGGTAAAAACAGGACGCCGTGCTCTCATCCACCTTCGTCACTGGACCTGACACTGTGCACCTTCTGGCTCTTCCCCAAAGTTAAAATGACTCTGAAAGCGAAACATTTTGAATTCATTCAGGATCTTGAGGCAGCCAGGATAGCACACCTAAAGACCCTCAGGAAAGAGGGCTCCAGAGCTGCTGCGGAAAGTGGCAGGACTATGGGACGAGTGTGTTCAAAGTTAGAAGGAATGTTTTGAGAGACATTTGTGGCCATGTTTTTCCCTATAATAACTTTAAAACAAGTGTAAACATTGATTGTGCTTTTCAATCTTACTACGCACACTAATGTACCCTGAGTCAATATCTAATATTTACAGAGTGCCTAGCTGTCCTGTCAGGTGCTTTTGAATCACAATTTCATTTTTTCCTTAGAAAAGTTCATGATGGCTATGTAATCACCACTTCGTAAGTTTTATAGATAGAGAATGGGCTGAGATGTGGGGAGATCCTTTTCATTTCCAGGGTCCCACAGTGAATGCATCCTTGCCAGACCTCACGGCCCACCCGCTTCCTCCTGCACTTGCTACTGGAGGAACAGATAAACTCACTCGATGAGAGGACGGTGCTCCCAGGTCCAAACCCACCCCTCTGCAGGCTTTGTGCTCTGAGCTAACAGGACACATAGTGTGTGGGGAGCAGGTTTGAAAGACCCCCCCTCTCATGTCTGCATTTCCCTCAAGGCAGTCTCGATGGATGTCTGGGATCCTGGTTCCAGAACCCCATGGGTACTACAGTCCTCCAGTGCTCAAGTGCTCTCCTAAAGAGGTATCGTTTTTGCATAGAACCTGTGCTCACCCTGCACTATACTTTAAATCATCACTGGATTACGTTACCATACCCAGTATGCTAGTATACTGTAAATTCTTTGTAAATAGTTATTAGTCTGTATCATTTAGGGAGTAATACCAAGGGAAGGTCTGCATTTGTTTAACACCAATATGTTCAAGTTCTTTTCTCATTCTTTTCTTTCTTTTATTCCTTCCTTTTCTTTTCTTTTTCCTTTTCTATATCTCTCTCCTTTTTATCTCTCTTTCTCTCCCTTTCCCTTTTCCTTTCTCTCTCTCTCCCTTCTCTATCTCTGTCTCTGTCTCTCTCTTTCTCTCTCTCTGTCCCTTCCCAGTGCTGGGGATTGAATCCAGAACCTTTACACTGAGCTAAATTCCTAACAGTTTTTAATTTTTATTTCGAGATTGGGCCTCTCTAAATTGCCTAGGCTGCCTTTGAACTTGTGTTGTGATCATCCTGCCTCGGCTGTCTAGAATGCTGCAATTACAGGTGCGTACCACCAGCCCAGCTCTTTTCTTCATAATTTTGACCACAGTTGGCTGAATCCTTAGATGAGGAACTTGAAGGTAGGAAGAGCCAACACTACGTACCAGACCTTTCCCTTCCTAAAAATAAGAAATAGTGGGTCACTTCTTTCACCTTGGATCCTATATTTTGTGTCAGACACATTAGTCACCGCTAACTTTCGCAAACCCTCGAGCAGTTAACCACAGCATCTCCAGTGACCCACATCAGCTCAGATGCAAGGGGCCAGGCCTCATGCTGTCCACTGACCAGCTATGGGAACACTTCCTCTGTTCTCCCCATCCTCTGCTCAGTTATGAGTATTTCCTTGTCTTCCAAGTAGGTCATGCATTGCCAAGAAACTTAACTGCAAAAGTCACCAGAACCTGGCAGAGAGACGAAAGTAGGGAGGCAGGTGATGGTCCAGCTGTCAGACTGATTAAACGAAGGCTGTCCAGGGAGGGGAATCCACTGCCTGCACACTTAGGCAATGAAACTAATGCATTAGAATGCTGCTTTAGGGTCTCATTTACAAATATAATTCAGGCACCAGCAGAAGCCTTTAAAAATATCAGCAGATGTCTTTACACCACATTTCATATAGAGGACAGAGTGGATTAAAAGACAAATGTAATCCACAGAACGGTTCAGCCTCCTTTACATTCCCCACTGCATTAACTTATTTTTAACTGCATTTTACTTTAAGAGGATTTCTGCATCTATTTTTTTTCCCAAAGACTGCTGCAAAGTTACTGGAAATCAAGCATCAGGGATAGTTTCAATCTATTGACTCTTCCTTGTGTTTTTATTCACGCCTACCTGTCAACTTTTATTTACAATCTACTATATGCAGGCTGTAACTTGGAAGATTGTTGCCTTCAGGCTAAAATGTGAAGAAGTCGTGTTGAAGAAAGCTGATTGGAGCTTATTTTCTGTTAGAACCTCAGGGCTTTGGCCCTGGGATGCACTTCAGGGGATCATTTCTCATGGAAACACTCTCATTTTCCTCTTGAGGTGATGAAGAACAAAGTAGCTACTGTCCTTTTTTTGCTCTCTTTATTTTGCCCTAGTGGTGCTTTATCAGCTTCGGCATTTCTGAATCTGCTTTCTTCTTTTTTTTTTCCTGATTCTTTTATATTTAAGTCAGTAACAAGGGGCTCAAATGCCAAGCAGAGTGCTGATAAAAGCAATGCACTGTCTGTTTGGAGATGAACTTGGAAGGTTTATCAATTAGCGGATTTTTTTTTTTTTTTTGTGACCCTCCAGTGGGGAAACTGTCTCCCAGTGGCCTGTTTTATAATACCGAGATAAAAGAGTTGCCAGTCCTTTTACCGTACAGTAAAATTCCCGCTGACCGAAGGGAAAAAGTCAGAGATGAGCAGGCTGCTGACCAGAGAATTTAGGGGAATCACAGCACCCCTTGGGCCCATTACTTTTGTCTGGTGATGAGATTTTCTTTCTGAGAGACTCACAGTGAGAAGCATTTTTCAGGATTTTTCCCCTAGACAGACCTGGCTGGCATGGTGTTCGTTAGGAAGATTCTTAAACAGCTATTCCCGTATTTAAGGGCAAGAAACAAAATGAACATTCGTTCCCAAAGTGTAATTCCTCATAACCTCTAGTGCTTTAAATATGCAACGCATTCTTGATCTGGCTTTCTTAAAATGAATTAGTAAGTTAAACGTCAAACCACTGAGGATTTTTCTTTCTCTGTACTTCTGCGTTTCTTTTTTATTGGTCTACATTTGTGATCCATAATAGTTATGTCCATCTTGGGGAACGGGTTCTTGGAGAATTGAAATGCATATGTGTCTCATCTTGATTCTTTCTGCTTCCCCTCCTTCTGCCCTCCAGTCTCCCCGCACCCTCAAATCCCTTTCACATCTCTGCCTAGTCTGCCTCCCTTTTTCCCATCATCCATCTTTATTTTGCTTTTTAAACTACCTATATTTGGGTTTCTCACATAAGAGAAACCATGTGATATTTAACCTGTGTCCAATTGGTTTCCCTTAACAGTGCATCTATTTCCCTACTTGAAAAGTACTAGAAGATGGTGTACCATTTTAAAAACAGTAAGTGGAAATAAACTACACAGTCGAGCCACTCTTACCTTTAGCTTACCACACACACCTGAATGACCTTAAACAGGAAGGGCCGCGGGTTTGTTTGGAAAAAGAAACCCCATGTAAAGGAGGAATAGGATTTAATGCTGAAGCCTGGGGCTATGGGGACAGGAGGGAGAGATCCAGCCATCCTCTGGGTCCTAATCATTGCTGCACAATGATTTTTAGCACAAGCATGGAATTTCTCAGAGCCTCTTTTGGTCCTAATGAAAGTGGCCAGTGGCTAATATCAATTCTGTTGACATTTTAATCCCTAGCTAAAGATTGTGTATCACATTCTGAACTCACATACAATGTCCATGCCTGTGGACCGGAGAGTGTTTGCTTATTTTGCACAAATGTTGCCATGTGTTGAGGACAGTGTAATAAATATTATTTGATTTTCCTCAAACATGCACAGGACAAATGCCTTGCTGATGAAGTGGATTTGCCCTCTGAGACATCCCAAGATGTGTGCCCGAGACACTGCCACTGAAAAGGTGAGCGGGCTGGTAACATCTTCCCTGGAAGCCATAATTTGGAGGCCACGACATGGCATGAATTGAGAAGCACTTGAATTTTTAGTGATCATTTCCTCTGCTTTGACTTTTACGACATAGGAAATGAAATTATCTGTGCCTCAAATAAAGTTTCTCATTAATCCTTCAGGTGAACTTGGGTCTTGTTACTTTCTTTAGTCTTTCTGATGCAAAAAAAAAAAAAAAAAAAGGCAGGATATGCCTTTAATTTTTAAAACACATCTCCACGCGCTGTTCTGTCAAAGATGTAAAATGAATCTTTGTTTCACACTTCTGCTACAGAGAAGAAAGACATACCTTTCTTTTCCACGTTTCTGTATTTACATGGGGGAAAAAATGAAACTCCAGGGATAAAAGCAATAAAAACCAGGTACAGAAACCGTGAAAAACAGATCTTTTTCTGGAAGGGCACAAGGTATGAATGCATAGTAAGATGTACAGAGTCTGCTTGGGGGGGACCCCCCTCCCACAAGCTAGGCTCACTTTGGTGAGACATAGACGGTCAGCATAGTGAATTTGTCTTTGATTCCTTATAGAGAGATTCTAAGCCAAAAAGATTTTTCAAATCTTGAAGACTTCCCAGTGTTTTCCTTTTAAATTAGGAGCAAAACACAAATAGCTTTTTCGTGCATTTTCTTATAACAGTTGTGGTGTTAATCTTGATACACCAATTTCACTGGGTGAATCGAGGCCTAGCTCAGTAACAAAGCACACTCCATGGTGTATCTGAGTGGGGAATAGAGGGGTGAACTTGGGTCCCTCCCCTCCTTCTCTGATACTATTCCCTGGTCTGCTTCCTGGCCCCCACGAACTGAGCAGCCCTGTTCCCTGCTGCCCCTCCACCATGATGCTCCTGCCTTGGAGCAGCCAACCATGGACTGAATTCCCTGAAGCAGTGAGCCTCCTTTATGTTGTGGAAATCAGGTATCGTGAGTGTCCCAGAAGAAAGGTGACTACTAAACAAGAGGAAATAGAATGAGGATGAGGTGAGTGAGGACTCTTATTTATAGTGCTGTACAGAATTTCCACACCTCCCTTTTAACAGCCTTGGCCAGACAGGCAGAAAGCTCAAATGCAAAAGATTCTGAACCGTGGAAAGAAACATCCAACATCCATATGGAAACAAACTGTATTTCTTCATTGTTATTTTTTCCACCCTATCCTCTTCCCTCCACTACTGCAAGATCCAGGCCTCTTTCCTCTCTAAAATGAAATGTTTTGCTTGTTTGATTTTTAGCTTTCTTTGCCTTTTATCCAGGATACAAATACCAACTGCATCGCAACATTTGTCCTTCATATTTGTCCCTATTAAAATAGGGAGTCTCATTCGTTATACACCCCTCTATTCTTACTTATTGTTCATCAACCATTCCCTGATGGCAAAGTTTGTGTCTGGTCCTATTTCATAGCAATGCCCTTGGTATATTAAAAACGTTTAGAATTTGAAATCTCTCCTCCTCCTTTTATTTTTTTTTTTATTTTGGAACAAAATTCACCTTGTAGTGAATCTTTTGTTTTAGGCATTCTTTTCCCCACTTCTAAATTAGGGACATCATTTTCCTCATGAGTTGTGACTTTCAGGACAAGAAAGAGTTATATAAATGAAAAATACACAGGAAAAGATGTCAAAAATATTATCTTCATTATATCTTGCTTTGTTTTTGCAGAGGAAAGTGAAATGGGGCAGCTAGGGGAATGCCCCAGCAAACCCTAGCTTAGAAAGGCTGCAAAACTCTGAGTCTTTAGAGGCATGAGAAATAATTCCTGGGGCATTTAGGGGAAGTAAATACTGGGGATTGAACTCAGGGCCTTTTCAACGAGCTATATGCGCAGTCCTTGTTTTTAAACTTTTGAGACATAGTCTCACCAAGTGGTCCCAGCTGGGCTTTGATTTGTGATCTCTTGCCTCAGCCTCTCAGAGTGCTGGGATTACAGAGTTATGGCACCACACCCTGTATCTTTCTTTTCATGCTCAGAGAATTGAATGGGGGAAAAAAACCCAAATGGAGTTACTAACATAGTGATTTCACTACAAAGTTTATAATATTAAACACAATGATAAATACATAAGTGCCATATGAAATAAACTATATTATATGGAAATACATGAAGAAAACTTAGTTAAGCCAACAAAACTTATTGCTAGCTAAAATGTCAATCTTTCAGTATTGAATTCCAATTCAGTACTGATATTTTTAAATGTTTAACCATTTTCTATAGTTTGTCCTCATTGCAAAAATTCATTAATCTACTCTGCATCTCTCAATGTTACTTGCTGTTAATCTCAGCAGAAACTCAGATTTTTGGAGAAATTGAACCTCATTTTCCCAGTCAGAGAGTTCTATTTTTTCTCTTCTTTTATTCTCCATAAAAGCACATTATGTTATATTTTTATGTCTTAAAATATGGTAGAAATTGATAGATGACCCCAGGCACACTGAAGCTTTGTTGAAGTTTTGTTGATGTGTTTAGCAGTTACAAAATCCTTTGCCAAAGTTTCCCTTCCTCTAGAGAAGATGAGATTGACCCATACTCAGTTTCCCAGAATGCTTTGTTGACAGGGTAGCCCATGTGACAGAGTTTAGCCAATTAGATGCAGCCCTTTGGGACTCTGAAGAAGATCCTAAAAATGTAAAAAAAGCAAGCAGAGGAAAGAGTTTCTTCTGCAGTAGGGCAGCAGTAGTAACAGCAGTGTCCAGAGCCACAAAGGCAGGAATGTCAGTATTAGCTGTGCTGGTCCCCAGTGAGCAGCTCTGCTCACAGTGGGGCAGAAACCTCTGCGTCCTTTGTCTATGGAGAGAGCAGCTATAACCTCATCTGTCCAGTTCTTCATGGGGATTTATGCTGTGACTCTGGCTGTCCCTTCACCTAGTGATATCAGCTATTTTATTTATATGTTGCTTTAGCTCTCTGGTAATTTTGTTAACTACTCTTTGTTCATTCACCCAATCCCTGCCCTCTTTAAATTAGCATACAGAGAATGAAAACAATGAGTACAGCACCATCCTGGACATGGCTAAGCCTTCCCACTGATGCTGTCAACTGAGAATTAACGTTCTCTCATCTGTATAAGAAGGGCATACAATTTGTTGAAGTCACTTGTTTAGCACTTACTATTGATGACACATTAGTGTTAGGCATTCGTTGTAACCTGCAGTGGGAGCACATTTAAAGAAAGCCACAAAATAACAGGTTGCTCTGGATTTGAAAGATAAATTGATTAGTAATTAAATAAGAAGGAAGCTGACGTAATCCAAAGCAAATTGGCAGTTCAGGTTGATAGTATGGATGAGGCTTCTAAGTTTGATCGTGTTTCCTGCTGGAGCTTTTATTTCTCGCTGGTAACATTCCTATTTTTTTCTACTGTGCAGAGTGACAAAAAAGGAATGAGGGTGTGTGATGAGAAAACTGGTAAATTTACCAAGATTGTGGTTATGAGGGAGAATGGCCAAAATGGTGCTTCAGTGACTATTAAACCACTGGCATGAGATACCCAAGATGCATTGTGGACCTGTTTTTGCCATTAGCATCACCAGGTTACCTATTAAAACCACATTGTTTCTTTATGATTGGTGTTAAAAAGCTTGCAGATCTTATGAGCCAAAATGTAGAAAACGTATTTTAAATGAATTCTTCTGAACACTAGTACCTGCTTTTTTCCAAGCAGTACGATAAGGTGTAAGATCTGGTGAATATTTAGAAGCCATGTGTGCCCTTCATTTTATGAAAACACTCACAGTAATATCTGGTCCAATTGTAGACTAGCCCACATATATTTCCTTGGCGCTTTCTAAAAAAGATCCAACTGAGCATAAGAACTGATGGGTAATAAGTGTGTCACAACCAGAATTATGGATTTTGGGAGCTGGGAGAAAACAAAAGTGGCCTATATTTAAAACATAAATTCAGCTGCTCAAAGCCCTGTTATTTTCAGGGTTTAATTAATGGCCTCTTTGAAGACCATTAATGAGATTTAGGGATTTATAGGTTAGCCTTGACTGGCACTCTAGTAACATCTAGTCACTAATTAAAGAGTGCTTTGGACTATATCGTTCCTCCAGATTCCTACAAATGTATCAGCTTATCGAAGGACACCATACCCCAGCTTTGCAGTACCTGGCCCCAAAGACCTTGGGCATGTTAGAGGTGAGAGTGTGTTTCTTCAACTCTGTGTTCATTTGCTGGGGCTGCAATAGCACAGTACTTTAGGCTGCTCACTTGAACAACTACATTTCACTTAAACTTCCAGCCCTGAAGATTGGAAGCTGGAGATGAAGGCGTGACAGGGTTGGTTACTCCTCAGAGGAATGTGGGACACTCTCCGGGGCCTCTCTCCTAGGTACTGCTGGATGGCTGACCCTCTTTGGTTCTCCTTATCTCATAGGGCCATCATGCCAGTCTTTGCCTTTGCTTTCACCTGCCACTCTGCTTGCCCTAGGCTAGTGTCTGTGTCCGAAATTTCTCTTTTTACAAAGACACCAGTCAGATTGGATCAAGGACCCACACCACTCCGGTATAACCTGATCTTAAACAATCACGTCTGCAGCAATCCCATTCTAAAGGTCGCAATCTGAGGTAGAGAGGAGGATCGGGCTCCAGAGGATGAATTTGAAGGGAGCAAAGTTCAACCCAGAATTTCCAACACAATTGCCCTTGGTGTTTTTCATTTTCCGTGCCAGTCTGTAACTAGACTTCTTTTTCTACACTTCTTTTTCCGTTTGCTGTCTGCTTACCCCAGTACAGAAAACTCATGGCCCTGCTGAAGTTCAATTCCTTTCACTCTTCTTCTGGAAGCTTCCCAGAAAACCATAGGCTAATATTATTGTCCCCTTTTCTGCATATTCGTTTTATTAATGAATTTAACTGTTTATTATTATTGGTCATCTTTAATTCTTTCCCTTGAAAAGTGCTAACCTCTTGCAAATGGCAAATATCATGTAATTTGATGTCACTTAGAAGGTATCTATTATGCTGTCAGATTTACACTTTTGATGCTTAGAAAGAATATTAGTGTTGCCCATATCATACATGTGCTCTCTGATTAGAGAGGGGAGTGGGGAGCAAGTGGAAAGCAAGGAGAAAGAGAAGATTACAAAAAAAAAATACACAAACTGTTTCTTAAGCTGGAACTAAAGAAGTCACTGGACATATGTTCCTTTGGAACATTTTGCTTCTCAATTGGGAAGGTGGCTGCATTACAAATGAACATGGCTATATTTAGCACAAAGGAGCTACTCCTGTATAAGAAGCCTTCCACGCAACTGTAGCAATTAGACATTAAAGTGAGTTAGAAGGCAGCTGTGTTGTACCTATGGGCTTGCTGATGGCATTTGATCACCAACTGATTTTGGGTTTCTCCTGGCATTTGTGGGCCTGGACTCTTCAAAGGAACCTGTGTAAGACAGGCAGTATTGTCACAGACCTATAAAAGCAGCAAGTGAGAAATTTTAATATAATTTCAGCCAATTGGAGAGGTCTCCCGACCCTGGGATCTTTTCTGTGTTCATCAGTATTTCTTCACAAATATAAGGTGGAAGGATTCTCAGGCTTTTAGGCACTCGTCAACTGCTGGAAAAACTTCCCCAAATGCTACAGGCTTATAGAATAACTTCACTGGATCCATTAGAAAAATGTGAATTCCCAACAAGTACTCCTTTAGATGGTGGGGATTTCTGTGAGAGCACAAACAGTGTCTTACTTAGTTCAATATCCTCAGCAATTAAGCCACAGTTGAGATATGTTGACTTTATAATAAGACACTATTTTGAAGAAATAACTGGGCAGGAAAATGGCTGCATGCAAAGATTGATGAATGAATAAAAGAATATATAAATGAATATAACCCAGTGCTTATTTCCTGAGGAATCTGTTTACTAGATTTAAAAGTCTTTTGACGATAAGGACACATGTACCTGGTTTTCTATATAATTAAATTGGAACCAAATATCCACCAGGAAACCTTTTCTAGAGTCCTAAAGTGAAGGCATGTTTGGGTATTTAAAAATAGTTGTGTCTGAATTTCTGGTCTTCTATGGTGGTACCATCAATAGCTGGAATTTTCAGCAAGCAAGCAAGCAAGAAAGAAAGAGGAAAGATGTAAAGGGACAGGGTGAAGAAGGAGAAAATTTTGTGTAAGGGAAGGGAGAGAAAGAAATACAGGAAAGAAAGAAATCAAAACAAATAAAAACAGGAAGGAAGGAAGAAGGGAGGGAGGGAGGAAGGAAAGAAGAAAGAAGAAAGGAAAGCAAGGAAAGGAAGGAAGGGAGGGAGGAAAGGAACTTAGTTTCAGGAACTGGACTACTTCAAGGCAATTTAGCATTTTCACCAATATTAGTATATGTGATATTAGTTTTACTTATATTTATACGACTTAATTTTAGAGTTTTAGAAAATATCAACATGCAAAAATAATCCTGATTCTTTTTCATTAATATAAAATAATATTCTGTTGGTGGACAGTAGTATCTCCATAGATACCCTCACAATAGCAATTAGTGTCTCATGACTTTATTCTAGAATTGTACATTCTCAAGATTTGTGAAGTTGCAGAACAGCCATTTTTCTACCTTAATACAGAAGTACACCCTGAGTTCTCAAGAGGATGTCACTTGTATCCAACAGGAGAAGGGAGACACTGAAAATATCATTGCTAACAAAATGGTGAACATGGTGTACATCATTTCAAATTATTATTAAAACCTATAGCTGGTAATGGCTGTGCATTGTCTCCGGAGGGCTTTACACCAGCTGGTAGATCTTCCTCACAGGCTATGTCTGTAGATTTTATCTCTGATTCTGGGCTGCAAAGTTTGTCCCTCAACACAGAGCTCACAAAACTGAAATTCTCACTTTTATCTGGCTGCACAGTAGAGAATCTGCATTTGATTCAAGAATAATGGAATTTCAAAATACAAAATTAACTTCAATTTGCCTTAATTTTACAAAAGTAAATACCAGCTTTATAAGTGCAGAGGCAGATTGGGGGAACTAAATAACCAACAGACTTTGAAGCTGTGAGTGGTGATTGATTTCTGCTGTGTGTGGATTTATTTCTCCTCTCCTTTTAATTGAGAGAAGGTGCTTTTGTTTATGCTCATGATTGGAAGGGATGCAGCTTCCTGTGGCCATAGTTAAAACATGAAAGCAAGAAGAACTTTGTCTGATCACTACGAATCATCAGTGATTGTAAGTCTCGTGGTTTGATGGTCTGTGGTCTTGGATGAAGTTTCTTTTGAAATGTTGGCTTGGAGAGCTGCAGAGTAGATAGTGTGGCAAAACAGCATTGCATTCAGATATGCAGACGTCTACTCAAGGATGATGTCCTATTGACTACGGGATGCAATGTTGTCCCATGAACCTTTATTCCTAGGACTCTGTTCTTTAAAAAGGTGTTGGAAGCACTATGTAAGGTTGAAGTCCAAATAAGAGGATGTGTGTGAAAAACTATATGGAACAAGATGCTGTAGAAATGTAAGTCAGTCTTCAGAAAGGAAGACCTTGGACTGGTCTAATTTGGAAATAGATTCATTTAGAATCAGCCAAGAGATGAAAGTTGTTTAGGTTCAATTACAATACCATGATTTCTATGGCCATGTGTTCAGTTCCCTTATAAACATGAATTTATGAATATAAATGTTCACGCCTAGTTCTGAGCCCTTAGTCAAGTGCAAGAAAGGCCAAAGTAGATGATCATATTAAATTCAAAAATGATACTGATTGTTTTCAGGGTTTTTAAAATCACTTTATGATTGCCGACTCTTTTATCTCTGTATGTAGTAAAAAGAAAGATTTTTTGTGTATGTTTTAGTCAGTCAAACTATATTGGAAAGTTCAGTTCTTTTATATGGATTGTAATTACTGATATATTTGTGTTTATTTATACTTTCTTTGTACTTTTTCCCAATTTTCTGTATTACCTCCCTTGTTTTATATTCCTTTGTTTTGATTGTGACATTTTTCTCTAGTGTTTCTGCAGTAATCACAACAAACTCAACTGGTCACTTTATCTTCTGCAAGAACAAAGCAAATCTCTATTTTATAACCTTTTAATTTGACTTACCTCCCTCCAACCACACTATTAGATCTTAGTTTTGACTAGAATTCTAGTTTTACTCCCTCATGCTTTTGTTTAACCACAAGTTTTTATTATTATATGCAATTATTTGTTTTGTGCTTTTCATTCTTGATATAAAGACCTTTATCAACGATAACTTTCTTTGTTGGAGAAATACATGCTTTTAGATTTTTAAAAAATAAAGCAGTAAATATCATTGACTTTTTAATCTGAACGTTTTGTTCAACTTTTGAATTTTTAAAAAGTTATTATTTGAGCCGGGAGTTTGGCTCAGTGGCTTAAGCGCCTGTCTGTCAGGTGCAAGGTTGTGAGTTTGATCCCTGGTGCCGAAAGAGAGAGAGAGAGAGAGAGAGAGAGAGAGAGAGAGAGAGAGAGAGAAAAGGTATTATTTGAAATGTCTTTTCATATTTTCTCATGGTGTGCTACTCTTGGTAGATTTTGTGTGTACATACAATTTGAGTAATCAGTTCATTTTACCTTATCCTACTTTAAAAATATTATTTTCTAGTATTTATTTGTCAATATCAAACAACTATCATCTGTTACTCATGTTGGTTGAATTGTCTTTTTATCCCATTGTGTGCAGAATTGTAAATAATTGCTTTGCTTCTGTTCCTTTGCAGTTGAGTAGCATGTATTTTGTTGGCTGGTGTAAATAGCTAGTCATTTTTTCCCCAACATTTCCATGTGCTCCAGTTTTCCTCTGCTTGCCCTAGGATGCTAATGGGTGTCTTTAACAAATGGACTCAAATTTCTGTGGTTTGGTAAGGCCAAGGTTTACCTCTGTCTCCTGCCAAGTGTGAGAGGTAGACAGACAGCCTAGGCCGGAGCTGTGGTTCAGAGCAATCAGCTTGCTTGAGGCCTCTGTTCTTCTCACCTCTGGCTCCAGTGTTTCTCTGAGATGTTGTTTCTGGCCCAAGGATTGAAACCTGGTCTTTGCCTCACACCCATTACTTGCAAAGAGAAGAGAGCAGTAAAAGATAAGGGATTTCCTTTCAAGTCAGTTGTGTAGAAAGTACATGCATTTTTTATTCCTAGTCTTTCGCTGAGAGTTCTGTGATGAGATATAGTTACATCCAAAAAGGGGCGAGTGATATCCTGCTTTGTGGCCATGGGCTCAGCAAACACTCTGTCCCTAGAGAAGATAAGCATAGAGTCCAGGATCACCAGCCACTCCTATGGCTAGTATACATCAGAGTCAATCGGGGTTCTGGAATCCAATTGTCTGAGGTCAGTTCAAGTTGGCTGTATGACCTCAGGTTTGTTAAATATTACCTATGCCTCAGTTTATTCACAAGTAGTAAAATAAGAATAATGATGGTTGCAACCTCATATCATTGCCAAGAAAGGCTTGTGATAAAGAACAGATCAACACTCTGGAAACTGGTGGAATGAGGACAACAAAATTTGCCTTAGATACTTTGAGATGAAGAAATGCATTTGGTCTCTCTTCCATCCTTCTTCGCACCGTACAGACTCACTATCATTATCACCCCCTCATTCTTAGGTGTCCCTGTTCCCACTGGCTGCCCTCAGGAAGCAAGCCTTCTGTTGTCCACAGCCGACAGGTGAAGGCAGATCTGCTGGCCCTCTCTGCACATGCTGGCTGCCCATAGGCCTCTCCATTTTTTAGTCACCACAGGGATGAACACTTGGCCTCTACCACATCCTTCCACCATGATGCTTCTTGCCATAATGCTTCTACCTTACCAGAAGCCTAAAAGCAACCAAGCCACCTGACCATGGACTGAAACCTCTGAAACCATTAGCAAAAATAAACCTTTTCTTCAATAAGAAATTTCGCTCAGGTCTTTCCTCACAGCAATGGAAAGGTAACTATGACACAGACATTAATTAAGCACTCCAGTGTGCCAAGAATATGCTAAACTATGGAGCTATAAATAAGAAAAATATCTATCAAAGAGCTTGTAGGTGATACACACACACTCACACACACACACATAGATCACCATATAAAAAAGATGTTAAAATCAGATACTTTTATTGAGGATTACAAGACTGGAATTAAGAGTCAAGACTACTCACCACCAAAAATAAAACACCAGAAAACTGATGAAGAGTTCTAAAGGTAGCCAGGTGCAAGCATTTCTTTCATTATACCACTAACACTCAGAATACTAAAATTAAAGAACCATTTTTCATTTGAAAAGAATGAGAGCTTTTAATCCTGGAAATGACTTTCAATTGAAAAGAAGAATCAGAACAAAATATCTAATATCTGTTAGGTCACGGTTGGTTTCCTGTTATCTTGTTTTGAAGTCCTATAATACTTTCTTTCTTTGTGTGTGTGTGTGTATGTGTGGCACCAGAGATCGAATTCACAACTTCACACCTGCCAGACAGGTGCTAAAGCCATTGAACCAAACTCCCGGCTCCTATAATGCTTTCATTCTTTTGTTTAATTGATTTTATTCTGTTTTGTTTTGTTTGATTTTATTATGTGTAATGGTGTGTGTGAACAGCTATTTTGAAGAAAATGAGACATTATAGTAACCACTGTTCATTTCCTGTTATCTGTTTTTGAAGTCCTGTAATGCTTTCATTCTTTTATTTTGATTGGTTTTAGTCTGTTTTCTATTATTTGATTTCATTGTGTGTGAGGGTATGGACAGCTATTTTGAAGAGAACAAGAGACATTATGGTAGCCATTGTTGATTGTCTTGTTTTGAAGTCCTGAAATGCTTTCCTTCTTTTGTTTTGATTGGTTTTATACTATTTTGTTTTGTTTGATTGTATAGTATGTGAAGGTATGGATAACTATTTCAAAGAAAGCAAGAGACATTATGATAGCCACTGTTGATTTCCTGTTGTCTTATTGTGAAGTCCTGTGTTGCTTGTATTGTTCTGTTTTGCTTTGCTTTGCTCTGTTTTATTCTCTTTAAAAATAAACAAATAAAATGGAGAGGAAAGTGAAAGACAAAATATACTCTTCAAAGACATGGCCTTAGTGACCTACTTCTTCCTCCTGGACCCTACCTCTACATTCTCATTCAATTATGAATTCATCAATGAGTTAATCCATTGATGGGTCCAGTACCTTCATGATCCAATTTTCTCTCTAGGTCATATCTCTGAGCATTTTTGTTTCTAATCCTCAATAGATGAGTCTTTGGAGAAATACTTCATATTGGAAGCATGACAGCTGGTGAACAAGAGAATAAATAAGAACACTTAAACAGATTTCAATATAACTTCAACTCAAAACTAATATACATGAAATAGTGCTTAGGAGGACAATTTTAGTTTGAAAAGCAATTTGAGAATGTATGTGTTCAAAGATTAAAACGGCATTAAGTAGTTTTCCACTAGCAAGTCTCTGAAGGCAGTAGGTGAGCTGCTGCTGTTAAATTGCATGGGTGCAAAACATCATAGACTCAGACCATAGCCTGTAATCAACCCCAGTTGGAAGCCCTTATCAACTGTTCTCTGTTGTTGCCAGTTCCTTGTTAATCCTTTAAAGGAGTACACTAAAAAGAAGACTGAAGTTTTGTGTTATATAAGATGATTTCTGGGTCTCAGTTATTCAAACATTTCATTCCATCCCACATTGGTGCCAAAAAATTTTCATTTCAGAAATCATTTATTGATTATACCATGAAGCACAGATGACTATAGAATACCAAATAAATCTTGGATATAGTTTTACATGTCTTTCTCCTTTTTAAAATTAATTGAGGTTTTTCTTCCATTAATCATAGTGACAAAGGCATTTAAGGGTAGAAGAATAAAAAACTCCTGGCAGTCTAGAATCTCCTGCATGACTTTCAGTTATGACTTATTAATTGAAAAGCACCTTAGAAGCAACCCTTGAAGCATTTATTGTCAAGAGGAGTATCTTAGTTACTTTTTCCAAAAGTTAAATAAGGAAAGGTTTATTTCAGTTCACAGTTTGTAGAGGTTTCCATAATCAGTTGTTCCAAGGAAGGGTGACACTGCAGAGGAGAAACAGTTCATGGCAGGCAGAAGGCACCAAAGTAGAAACAGCAGCAGCAGCAGCAGCAATAATGACAAAGTCTGCCTTTGTATTTCATCTGTTTACCTGTCCTTTGGGCAATACCACACACACCCTGGATGGGTCTCCCTTAACCACAGCATCACACATTTAATCCCAGCATCAAGCACCCTAGATCTAGCCACCTCTGAAAAACCCCACCTATGACTGCATGAGACTTTGGGGTACAGCCACATACAAGCCATGTGTTAGTTAGTTTTCTCATTGCTGAGACAAAATATCTGACATTCAAAGTCAAAGGTTAAAAGGTTTATTTAGCTCACAGGTTATGGAGGTTTCAGTCCATAGTCTGCTGGTGCAGCTGGTCCTGGATCCCTTGTGGGTGTGTCTGCAGTGTGCTAGACTTCAGGGAGCAGTTCTTCAGGGACAGCTTTGCACTGCAGCTCAGAGAAGCTTTTACTGCAAGTCTCTAGAGGCAGATTTCCAGCCTTATGTGCCATAGAAACAACACAGCAACTTCTCTGCCATCTAATGTGAGGCAAGTGGGTATTTTCAGCAGTATCTGTGTCCCAGCCTTGGGAAGGGAGATGTACTTCTCCTTGCTCTATGCCAGCAGCATCAGGACTAGTGGTTTTCCTTTTATCTTCTATTTTTATATTTACAGTTTTCTTAAGAACTACATAACTCAATTCTCTGCTATATTTAATTTTTCTTTATATTAACTTTGCCTGAATTACCATGAAGCATCTCTCTCCTTCTTGAATCTTTATGAACACAGTGAATTACCAGAGATTCAGGCAGAGATGTAAAGAGAGTGGATAAAAAATATTTTTAAATGCATGGAAGCAGAGAATGAGACATTGAACTTTGACTTCTTATGATGCAACAAAAAACAGAAAAGCATGCAACAAGTCAGTTGGTGCAACAGATCACACAGAGACCCCACAGTCTAGCAACCTCTACATAAAGTAAAGATGATTCAGTTTATGCTTAGTAGCTGAAAAATGCAATAAGTACTTTTAACGAGCAAATTACTTGAAGTTGTTTTATACACAATGAAAAGAAAAACTATAGTAACTGGCTACTAAACTAATTTATCTAACAAAATTCCATTCCACATAAAGAGGCATATATAAAGGGTTTTAGAGCATGTTTTTCCTTCATGCTGGGAACTGAACTCAGGTTTCCCTGTATGTTAAGTAGGCATTTTACCAAAAAGCTACATGCTCAGCTCATGATTTTGAGAAGTATATTTTTCTACAAACAATAGATATTGTTGAGGTAAACAATTTGATCTTGCTTGACTTTATTTGTTTTGCTATAGCAGGGGTCAACATATGTGTTAAGGACCAGATCTTGCCTCCAAGTGCTTTTGTAAATAATATTTTTAAAGTTACATTTATTGGTACGATTTAGGTATACATAATGACCACATGCATTATAGGGAATTTATATCTGTGCATGATATATCTTGTTTCCTCTTTATTTTTCCTCATTCCCATCACTTCTTTTCAAACCTCTTTCCCCTCTTCATTTAAAAGTTTGGTTTTCATTTCATTCTTCTTTTCTCATTTTTTTCTTTCCCTTCCTTTTGTAAATAAATTTTTATTGTAATACAGCCTCATAAACTGCCATGTGCTTAATGCATGATTAAATAAAATCTTATTTATTAAGTGCCCCAATTTTTCTCTGTTTTTGAAGAAAGGTTTCATTAATAGGCAGTGGATTGTGCAAGTAGCTGTGTCAGGTAAACCTGCTGTGTTAGTTACCTTTCTCTCATTGCTGAGACAAAATACCCAATACCCAAAATTAAGGAAGAAAATGTTTATTTAGCTTACAGTTTGTAGAGGTTTCAGTCCACAATCAGCTGGCTCCAAAGCAGGGTAGCTTGGCAGACAGACAATGGAAGACAGCAAAAGCAACAAGAGCAAAAAAGGGAGAAACAAGCCTCTTCTCCTCCCTTATATTGTATGTGGACTATCTGATCTAGGGCAGGTGTAGCACTCACACAATCTCCACGTGCTCCTCTTGCACAGGCTGAAGATGTTTACAAAGTAAGCATCAAGCTGAGTCAAGGTGGAAATGCTCTAACGCTGTTTTCTGAGGTGAGGGCATGCAAACAGGAAGCCCAGATTTAACAAGTTATCTTTGAAAAGACTGCCTCCCATGATCACATGAGGCTTTGGGGGGAAATCAAGACACAAACCATGACACCCGCTAATGACAGCTTGTCTTTAAACTTTATTTATTATGGCTCGTGGAAATTTTATTCCTCAGGACAGATTATTCCTTTCCAGAAGTTCTCCTAACTATGGCTTGATGGTGATATCTTGGGCACACTTTATACAAACCCATAGAACCAGGGATATGCTGCTCCTTGAGCTGGGTGGGGCTTTGCTGAAGTCATTGGCTTAATGCACTCCTGGTTTGGAAGAAGCAAGCCGCTGCCCTGGGAGAGAGTTCTTAAGACCATCTGGAAGGGGATCACCTGCCAGGGAACTGTATACCATCTCTAGAAGGTACTACAGTTCCCAGGTGATAGTCAGCAAGTAAAAACAACCCTCAATCCCAAAGCCACATCAAAATTAACTGGATCTTCCCCACTTCTGTTCTGATGAGAATTCAGCCCAAGCCAACACCGGGACTGCACGTAAAGTAGAGAGTGTGGCCACATCAGGCCTGTACTCCTTACCCAGAAAAGGATGGGATGACGAATGTCTGTTGTTGAAAGCTACTCAGTTTATAGTAATTTGCTACCTAGCAGGAGAAAACTATTACAGAAGGATAAACTGTAGTGAAAGCAAGGAACATATTTCTCAACAGCTCCTTGGAGGAAAGAAAAATGAAGTAAAAATGCTCACTGAAATCAGACTTATTGTATTTCTTCTACGTGAGCCTGCCTAGCACGTTACTCCTGGGTGTGCGTCCAGGAAAGAAGAAGCCCTATAGCTTAAAACCATGATATCCCCTACATTCTGTGACTACTACTGCTTTGGACATAGACTGAATGCCTATTATTTGCCCGGCACTTTAAAATGAGAATACCTCATTTTATAATAAATATATTGTTATTAAAAAAGAAACGAATATATTTCATTTTCTATCTTTGATTATAACTGAGAATATGGGAAACAGCTCGTGAATTGACTTCACATGGTCTTTCAAATAGATCATGGTTTTTGGCACACAAGTGTTGCTTTATCATAAAAATTTTGTTAAAAACGTGAAGAAGAACAGTAACTTCTGAAGGCCATTTTTAAGTAGAATTTATTGACCAAAAGATACACCGAGTGAGATTAAAAATATGGTCAATGTTTAATTAAAAAATTTTGTTACGGTGAGGCACATTGTTACTAATCCTCCTTAAAATAATTATCTTGGCTTTGGGCACACTTTTCCCATGATTCTTTCCACTTTCTGCGGCAGTTCTGGAAGTCCTCCATAGTGAGGCTCTTTAGTCTGCTTTCCTGGTTACCTCACTATCCCAAATCAATTAAAAAGTTGACCTCTCATGGTCATTTTGATTTGGGGAAAGAACCAGAAGTTGAATGGTGCTAGATCTGATGAATAAGGTGAATGGAGACTCTCTGGTGAATAAGGTGAATGAAGACACACTATGTTTTCATTTGACAGAAATTGCTGTAAATGTTTGATCAATGAGAGGTGATCAAAAATATGGTGAATGCTTAAATTTTTAAAAATATTACAATAAAAAACATTAATCTTTCTCAAAATATTCTCCCTAGCTTTGAATACTTATTCTATCATTCTTGACAATGTCTTTTGGTATGAATTAGTCACTGTCTGTCCCTGTAACAAAATACCCAACAATTGCAACTTAAAGAAGGAGATTATTTTTTGGCTCACAGTCTCAGTGGGTCCAGTCCATGGTTAGCTGACCCTCCCAAGTGGAAATGAGATGGCAGAATGGCCTGGCAGAGGAAAATTGTTACTGTCAAGGTATCCAGGAAGTAGAGAGAAAAAGGAGGAACTAGGGACCACCCAACTTATGCTCCTAGTGACCTGCCTCTTCTAAATAGGCCCTATCTCCAAACTTCTGGGGGACATTTTAAAGCTAAATCATAATATAATTTAATAGGTTTTATACATTAACATTACTGTCATTTTTGATCACCCTGTGGATAATCAAGAGGATGTATACAGGGAAGGGGAGAGGGGAGGATGTAGTTGCTGTGCTTACCTAGAGAGGGCTACTCACCAAGTGGCACAGTGCTGGTTTAGTTCCCCTTGCTGCCCAAATTATACCCCATGAGTTTGATGGTCAAGATAATTATCTTGCAGTTTGATATGTTAGAAATTTGCTGTTTCCCTAGGCCAGACCAAGATGTCAACTGGCTGAACTCTTGAGTTCTGAGATAATTTCTTTTGCACCCTCCACCCCATTGTTGGTAGAACACATTTCATTTCAATTTTAGGGCTAAAGGCCTTATTTTCTTGATGCCTATCTGGACATATTATTAGGGGCCAGGGTCCTTTCTCTTGTGGGTACCTGTATCTCAGACCCAGCAGTGTTTCATGGATTCCCATTCTTGGAATTATCCCAACTTCTCTTTTTACTCTTAATTTTTGTCTCTGACCAGAGAAACTTGTTTGCTCTCTAAGGTTTATGTGTTAACATTGGATTGACCCAGATAGTGTACACTAATGACCTAATTCTAAAATCTATAACCTTTATTATATTTTCTGGGTATTTGCCATGTAATGTGGCTTATTTTTAGATTCCAAAGATTGGGGCATAGATCCTTGGGGTCGTTATTCTGACCAGCACAGGTTCTCACCCAGAAAGACAGCCATCATGTCTACCATGATGCTTCCCAGGTGATCAACATGATTCAGTCACTTTCCTATCAAATAAGAGGCCTGGGTGATAGCTCATACAGTCTACCAGGGGAATAAAGATGCAATACAAACTACGTGGTCTGGCTTGTGATTGGAAGGCAACGTCAAGTTCAGTTTCTGGTATGGCTGCATGTTGGCTCTGTGTGGATATAGATATAGGGCTAAGTTTGGATAAGACTCATGGGAATTGAGTCTCCTATTTACTTTGATAAACGGGTGTGATAAAATTCAATGAATAATAATGCAAAGAATAATTATACAGTTCCTCACTGACTATTATGGTGATAAAATAAGACAATCCAGGTAAACAGATAAGTACATAGTGGATGCCATACAGATGTCAACTCTCTTTTAAACTTCTCTGACTCTATTTTCAGGTATTATTATAAGAATTTGATATTCATTTCAGTGGAACAAATTTTAAAATATAGAAAAAGTAACATAGCATACAATATTGTATATCACTTAATTTCTACTCAGGGATTCCCAAAGGTTTCTAATCCACTTGTAGCTATCAATAAAACACCCAACATTGAAACATCCAAGACTTAAGTCTGTAGATAACTAAAATGTTGCAATTTGTGCATGCTAAATACTATGTAGAACTAAATCAATTAATTGTAAATAAATCTTATGCAAAGATACTTGATCACTTTTCTGTCTATGTACAGAATGGTTAAAAGTGGTTTATTCTAAGAGTTTACAGATGTGTAAAAGTTCATAAATAATTCACACAATAGGACAATTGAGAATAATTTGGAGTCTATTACATCAAGCACTATTGTTTGTTATAAATATCTACATGACATTGAAACTCCCAATTTCTTTTATGACCAAACATTAGAATTATTACTTGGCAATTAAGTCAGTGCCTCGATGAAGTTTTCTCAGACAATACATGTAAAAAAAGGATCTCATGAAACCTAATATTCTCAGTGACAGCTGGAGAATTTCTTGGCTCATAAAATAGTGTGCTTTAGGCAAGACCATGAGAAGTCCAACTTTTAGTGCTTCTATGATGCCTGCTCTTCTCCAACAAGCTGCTCCTTGTTCTGCTCTTTCCAGAGGCCTAGATAATTTTCCTTTCCTGGGTGTCTTATTATACAGTGAAAGCCTCTCTATATTTGGAGTGGGGAAGAATCTTGTCCTTTTGCAGTTTTCTTCGCTGGGCTGTGAGGTCCTCAAATGTAAAAAACACATTTTGGTGACGTCTATTTCTGGGTCTAGTTTGGTTTTCTGGGTTGGACTTGGTTTTCAGTAAACCACTTCAGTTAAAAGCACTGGAGAATTCCAATTAAAAGTAGAAGATAAGAAAAGAACTTAAGACAAGCAGGTAGGTGAAGGTTAACTTTCAGGATAGAGATTCAATTAACATGTGGGAAGGTGATAAAAGATGTTTGAAGAAAAAATAGAAAAAATATACTTTGAATATAAATTATCTCACCCTATTCTCTGTTTTTGTTTTGTTTTTCAAGTTTAGTTTGCTGAATATAGAATGTAATACCATACATTTTCAGAAATACATTCAATTACTCAACAATTTAAACTCAGTAATGCGCCTAAGAATTTGAAAAAAAGAAAATTATAAATATTAAAAGAGAAAAAAACCTTTTAATTTTTAAAATTTTATTTTAAAGAGTATAAAACCAAGGAAAATAAAACAGAATAAAACCAATCAAAAATAAACCAGCATAAGGGATACAGGGTTTCAAAACCTTATGAAACCAACAGTAGTTACCATAATGCCTTTTGTTGTCTTCAAAATAGCTGCAGATAGTTTTGGACATAGTAAAAATCGAACAGAACAGAGTAGAATACAAAGAATAAATCCAAAACAGTGAATGCAATAAAGGACTTCAGAACAAGACACTAGTAAATCCAAAATGGCTACCATAATATGTCTTGTTATCTTTCAAATAGCTGCTCATGTCATCAGATTAGCATAATCAAACAGAACAAAAGAAAATAAAACCCAACCCAACAAAATAATGAAAATGGTATGATTTCCTGGCCGGGACTGCTTCCTGGTGAGGCCTGGATCTCGTCCCCCGCACAGTCTGCCAATGGCGCAGACCCACGGAGAGACGCTTTGGTGTGGCTGCCCCCACTCCGGCAGTGGCCAGCGCATGGAGCTGGTTTCCAGGCAGGGACCACCTCCTGGTGAGGCCCCTGGTTCTCTCCCTCTGCAGTCTGCAAATGGTGCAGACTCACAGAAAGAAACTTTAAAAAGCAATAATCAATTGATTTGAAGTCATAAGGTTGCAATCAGAATACTCTGAGACAAGGGATATAGTAAAATTTGTATTTGCTGTCTATATCCTTTTCTTAAAAAAATTGTCATGTTTCCCCAGGATAACTGTACAATAAGACTAAAGAAACAGAGTAAGCATTGGCCTTTGATTCCCAAAGAGAAATGAGCTTGAAGCTTAGAATTAACAGGCATTGGCATTTTGGAATTCATCATGTCATGCAGACAGAGTAGAGAATTGAACAAGCTACTGAAGGTTTGGTAAACTTCTGTTCTATCTTAAATGAGCCAACTAAACCCTGACAGGCAACAAGGGAGATGCTGAGTTAAGGTTCTTCAGAAAAGTGCCATAATATTCACCCTTCCTGAAAACAGAAGACTTAAAGATTACCTGTACTTCTTGTGGCTCTTCTAAATAACCAACAGACAATGCCTGATAATAATCAATATCACCGCTTTAATCCATGGCAATCTTTCCCTTAATTGTTCAATTCAGCAAACTGTATGACCTCAGATTTAACAATGTCTCAGTATATCTCTTGTCTAAATGACCATCAGGCCACAATCCTGGCTCATTTACTACAGATAGCTCCTATCGTTAACCTCTACTGTTTTACGTTAGTTTGTTTCTTTAAAAGTCAGGAGATTAAATAATCGGAATTCCCAGTTAAATTTCTCTTACATCCACCAAGTAATGTTTAGGACATTACTCAGTTATTCATAAAATAGTATGTTCAAACTTAGTACTTTATAGCTGGTGTAACGGTTAAATTTATTAGTTCTATTACTGTTAAGTATTTGAAGAGATCATGTTCTGCAACGGCTAAATTCTGAATAAAGATAGAATACAAATATTCATTCAAATCATACATGGCTTTTAGGCCCAGTGCCCTGTGACTCATGCTAAGAGTTTGGGTTAGTCTCATCCAATTTATTTTCTAATACATAACTGCAATGGCCTATGGATTTTCCAAAGTAAATTCTTGTTTCGTGTTTAGTAAGATTCATGTTTACATGTGTGATACAGAAGGGAATGGTCTTGTCTGTCATAAACACGATGTGATGGAGATTTCTTTAAGGACACAGGAATGCATTTCTTCCGCAGGCACTGGCTCCTATCTCAAACATCTTAATAACCAGATGCAATTATTCATTATCCAGCACTTCCTGTTGCTATGTGCCAGATACTGCCGGATAATGCAACACCAAGCAGAAACACAAAGGCAGCTTCATCTTGCATGAAGATTTCTGCTAAGTGACAGGGGAATACAGTCTGCCTCTGCTCTGGCAGCTTCCTCTTAGATGCCTACAGAAGTCCTTTCTGAACCTGGGGCAGAGGAGCCAGTTCTTCCTAGAGAAAGCAAAGCATTGTTAGAATTCACATTTTCACATTCACAGGAAGGAAGGAAAACAATCAGGCTGCGGGTTTAAGATATGCTTCTCCTCCGGATGCTCAGTATGACTTTGAGTGATATACTCCTGGGTTGTCATACAAGTTTATACGTGATTGTTTCCTCGTTTGTAAACTTCAGCAATAAAACCAAGGGCACAGCTGCCAGTCCAGCACAAGGCTGATGCAAGTAAAGCAAATACTGTCGAGAAAGTGTTTTAGGAAGTCTGCCATGATGCACTAGCAAAAGATTCGACTAGGAAGACAAATTTCTAATTGTTTCTTTCTAAGGACAGATTGAGAAATGTTTCTACCCACTTAAGAAAGGGATGCTTGTCTGATGGGTTTGCTTTCTTCAGCAGTTCTGCTATGAGATGAGCAATGTAGCTAAATGAAATGTGTAAAAAGCCTGGCATGGTGGCGCACATCTTTAATCCCAGCACTCGGTAGCCTGAGGCAAGAGGATCCTTATGAGTCCAAGAGCAGCCTGGCTACAAAGTGAGTTCAAGTTCAGCCTGAACAGCACAGTGAGACCCTGTCTCAAAAAATAGGGCAAAGGATTTAGCTCAGTGGCCTAAGCATCTGCCTGGCAGGCATGAGGTTGTGAGTGTGATTCCCTGGTACAAAAAAAATGTGTAAAAGAAAGCATACTAAGTTCAGACTAAACCTCCAAGAACCAGTCAAAGGCTACTATAAAAGTGTAGGTCAGAGATAATAGTTGCCTAAGCTTGAGTAATAACAGCAAAATATAGAAAGGGGGAAATAAATCAAAGTTAAGGAGGGAGAAGCAATAAAATTTGGTGACTGGTTTTACGTGGGTGAGAATGATGAGAGAAGAATCAAAGATGAACACATTTTTGACTCAAGTGACTAGTGACTACTGTGCTCAGTTACTAAAGGAAAGTACCTTAAATGTTTCAAGAAGATGACAAAAACTGCAGATGCACCCTGAATGTCCCCAGGACATTTGGGCACTGCCAAGAAGAGGCTGGGAGAGAGAGGTTGGGGATGAAGAGGTTGGTAGATGCAGCAATCTGATTTTAAGATTTAAAGAGAAAATCAAATGAAATTTAGAAAAAAATGAACTCGAACCCCACTCTTCCATTGGACATAATTGAAGATTTTCTTTAAGGTCATGGCATCTTTCTGAATGATGTCGCTTTGGAGACAGTCCTTTCCCTTTTAACTGTAGAATAACTACATTTAAACCTTTCCTGGGTAAAATGATACTTTAGATTGGAGATGCTTATAATTCTACAACATGACTGCTTCAAACCTACTGAGGAGGAAAACCCAGAGGGAATAGTTATGAGTTGTGCTTGAAGCTCAGTGGAGCACTTAGAAGCACCGGGACTCTTCATTCTGAGAAGAGATTTGAAGGGGTGAAGTGGAATGTCAACTCTGGAGAAGAGGGGGCACTATCAATGAGTGACATTCAAAAAGTCAGGTCCAAGGGAATGTGGCTAGGTGTGTATAAGGGCCTGGATATCAGAATCAGGCAGGAAAAACCCAACAGTCACATTTAGAAGCCGGAAGTCAACATGGGCTGAGTCAGCACCTTCTTGCTATCAAAGCGCTTTTCACAGGGAGGAGTTGGTGCTGTTCCCTGGCCCACAGCTGGAAGAGAGTGTGACAGAAGGAAGCAGGTGCTATGAGAGGGCAGTTTCAGCTCTGGTCCTGCAGAGTAGGAGTTGGAGTGGCATGCATGTTGTGGCATAAGAGGAAATTGGCATAGGTGGGCAGCAAGGTCTAGAATTATCTTTTTAACAGGGGCATCAAGAAAGGAGAATGGTGGTGATTAAAGTCATGAAAGGAAGCAGAGAGAGGAGTTAGTGATGGGTTCAATAAAGCATGATAAAAATAATAGGATGGAGAATGAGGAACGTGAGGTCTTGTTTGCTTCTTTGGTTTTGTTGTACTCAAGTTTGAACCCAGGGTTTAGACATAAGGGTTTTGCACTAGGATTTTGGAACATAGTTGTAACATTAACAACAAGATGCACTTGCAGAGGAAGACAGAATTTTTTTTTTTTTTTTTTTTGGTCAGAATTGATGGCAAATTTATTTCTGTTAAAAATATCACAAATGGGGCCAGGGATTTAGCTCAGTGGCCTCAGTGCCTGCCTGGCAAGTGCGAGGTTGTGAGTCTGATCCCTGGTACCAAAAAAAAAAAGTCACAAATGAATCTAAAAATGCTGTCATAATTTATATCTACCTATTATTAGATATAAATAAAAAGTTTTGGGTATTATATTTTTGTACTGCTTCTTTTAAATTCCCCACCATAGGATAAAGGAAGACTAATATTTTACACATTACATTTTATATAATTTTTCAAGTTTTACTACCTTAAAACCAGCTAGGAAGAATTTCATTGAACGGTCTTAAATTTTACCAAGAACGTACAAGCACTAAATATCATTCATCAGAGACCGCACTTCTCCGTTTACTTTCTTCTTTCTTCTTCCCTTCATTTCACTGTTGCAGAAAGCAGGCTTCAAATAGAAGCTTCCCTAGCAGTGTAGGTGACAGCCCCAGTGGAAGATCTTAGAAAGCCCCATTCTGGGGAGAGCAATTGGGACGTCTCCACATCCTCTTTCATTCCACGACTGGTAGCAGCAGGCTCAGTGTGGGCGTTTTTCTAGGCTCTTAAAACATATCTTCACCCCGTACTCTTCAGATTCCTTACCACAGACAAATCCTTTCCCTCTAAACCATTGAGGGCACAGCTCTTATTTCGGAGCTACCTAGAGCAATTCCCAGTCCCCAAATGCAGCAAAGGGTATCTGAGAAGTATGCTGCTCACCAGGGTCTGGAGAAGTCTCCGCGTCCAGAACTGAGCTCAGTCAGGGTTCAGCCATCACCAGACTCAGAAAACAATGGGCTTTTGCAAAGGGAAAAGAAGACCACTGCTGGTGCCGCTGTGGGGACACTGGCTTGTCATTTACTGTAGCAAACTAGTGATTAGAGTACAATAGCAGCCGTAGCTTAGTGATTTGCCTTTTAAAATTGTTTTCAAGTGTCACCCAGAAACCTGCACCTGGACAATATGTTTTGCACTTCGTCGTCGTCAGGAAAAGTGTGTTCGTCTGATGGGTCAAAGATACTTCTACCTAAGAATTAGAGACTTTTATTTTATGAAGTCCCAGTGACTGCTAAGTTGCCAGAGGGGGATTTGGTTGCTGAATTTCAAGCCGCAGTACGGGGGCTTGAGAATTTATCTTCTCAGCCACCCTGTCTGAGTGCTGTCTTTGGTGCCGAGTGTGGGAGGACGAAAATATCATGGTTCCAGGTTGATGGGGTGACTGTCTGGCTGGAGCATGCCTGGAGCGTCCTGTTGCCCTGTGACTGCTCGTTATTTGCAGAAGACAAGAATAATGTGATAGTGATTAGTATGCTTCCACTTGGTGGTTTCATTCGGAAGACAAAGGAACCAAAAGCAAATTCACCTGACAGCAAATGTTAAGGCTGTCTTCCTGCAGAAACATCTAGTAGTATCCTGCAGAGGATGCTCAACACATTAAAGCTTGAAGACAATTGAAAATAAGTCCTTTTATCTGTTGATGGTCATATAGTCTGCTTTCCAGATTTAACTATTAGGAATTGTGCTGCTGTAAGCATGGTGTGCATATGGTACAGCTTGCGTCTAAACATCTCCCCAAAGCCTCATGGGATTGTTGGGGCTGTTGTTAGGTGGGGATTTATGGAGATGGGTTGATCTAGGGTATGTGAATATGACTAAGGTAGTGTGATAATAAATTATCCCAACTGACTGGTTTCGCAGAGTGCTGGGTGTGGATAATGGAAAGGTCCACCCTGGATGTGGGTGGTGCCAACCAATAGGCCTATAGCCTCGATAGGATAGAGAGGAAAAGAGAGCTCACTGCTGCTGCTGCTCTCTGCTGCCTGGAAGCACACAAGAAACTTCAATGTGAACCAAAATCCTGTTCACCTGGATCGTGGGTCAGTGTGTTTCCCACTGAGAAACGCACAGCTTGCTCCTTGGATTTGACGATGGACTGAGGATTAACTGTTGCATTTTAAAAGCTGAGGTTGTACCTGAAAGTGAACTCAGAAAAATCAATGGGATGTAGTATCGGAGACTCAAAGTAAAATATATAGGAGGCATTTCAACCCAAACACCCACCAGACAGCTGCTGACTGCTTCAGCAATTGATTTGAAATACTTGGGTCAAGTTTACTTTTACTCTTAGATAGTAGGCAGGCATGCAATTAGGAATACATTAGTTTAAATCCTTTCACTGTAGGGAAAAAGCAGAAAGAAAAGCATTGTGCAAAAGAAACATCTCGCTGCCAGGACTGTTCTGAACAGTGGACAACAGTGTATATTTTTAACTCCACATAGTAGTTATTAAAGAGCACGCAGCTGACTTGCTCCAGTTTACTCCAGTTTGGGAGAAGAAGTGAACACAAGCATGGAGGAAGCACATCACTTTTTTCCCTGTGGTTGTCCTGTGACACTCTGTGACCTTGTGGGGGGTACTGCAGAGAAGGGGACCGCACAGAAGCGGTGTTTAACTGACCCAGGGTCTATGAGAGCGAGCCGCATGGAGAAAACTGTAGATATTTTCATTTGAGCCACATTCCTTTGGATTCCATCCATTGTGTTTTTATTTCACCGAATTGTAATTTATTACAGTGACAATTTGAGTTGTCATATTTTTGCTTTTAGTCATTGCAAACAAAAAGGCTCACAGAGAGTCAGCTTTCTCCAGAATTAGGATTTAGTCATCTGTGCCCTCGTTTTAGTCAGCTTGTTTCTTCTTTAGAGTTCCTTGAAAATATAAAAAGGTCAGTGATGAATTTTTATAGAGTTTCAAAAAGGTGTCAGAACTCATTCTTGGAAGCTGCAGCATGCTGAGAGCATGCACGCTCGATTTCCCCCAGGCTCCTGTGGGGGAGTTCAAAGGGGAGCAGTCCAGGATGTGTAAGCTGGGTGGACTCACGGCCGTGCTCCTGGTGGGGGTGGGGACCAGTGGCACCCCAGAGTGGTCTTCAGCCTCTCCTGTGGGTTGAAAGCCTGCTGTGTGTTGGCACTCCAGCCCCAGTGGCTATTCTGTCCCTATCTGTATTCTTGTCCTCTGCCAGGGCCTCTCCTGCAACTTATCTAACCCTGGTGAAATCTCCTGTCTGGAAGCCCTTGCTCTTCTCCAACAGCCAGGACAACTTTATAAAATAAATGCTTGGCTGTGTTTACCCCCCTCTTCCTGTTCACAGGATTGAGTTCCCACTCTTTGGCATGGTTTAGTCTCTGCAAGTGCTGCTCATCACTTTCCCCTTCATGCGTTCTCCTTCAAATTCCTCCTCCCTGATCCAAACCCCTGGCCTGTTTACCCCTTATACCTCCACTTCCACTTTGATTCCTTCTTCCTGTTGTCTCTGTACTCAAGGAAAGCTACCCTTCTCTTATCCGTATAGTAGCTATCCTTCAAGAGGCGTAAATGTCCTTTCCATCTTTAAGCAACAACTGCACCCAGTTAGCTTTGTCGGCTGTCCCCTGCAGCCGTCTTGGAAACTAGTGTGTAGAAAATCCATGTCTAAGTCCTGCCTCTGCATGGTGCTTATCAGATGAAATTCATCTATCGTCTCCTGGTCTCAGTTTCCACACCTACAAAGAAGAGACACAAGTTGAAGTATTTCAGATTTGGGATTGTTTTAGATTTTGGAATATTTGCATAGACATAATGATATGTTTGGGAATGGGACTCAAGTCTGGATAAGATATTCATTTATGTTTAATATACAGCTTATATGAATATCTTGAAGGCAATTTATAAATTATTTTAAATAATTTTGTGCAAGACACAGTTTCATGGTATAGAAATTTCTCCTTGTTTTGCTGTGTTAGCGTTCCAGAGTTTCAAATTTTGGAGCATAATGGATGCTTGGGTGTGGGATATTCAACCTACAGTAATAATAAGGACTATTTCTACGTTTTGCTGAGATTCAGCGATATGATAAATGCAAAGTGCATGGCTCAGTGCCTGGGTCAAGTTAAATCCTCAACAAATGCTAATTATCATTGCTATGTGCATATTTCTTCCCATGCCTGATTATAAATTTTGGGGGGATAAAATGTGCTTATTTATCTTTCCATCTCCATCTTCTCATCCATATATCATTGGGCTAATTGATGGTAGAGTTATAGATAAAGAGCAAAATGCCTAGTTATATTTGAAATTCAGATAAATAAAGAATTATTTTCTTAGTATAATCATGTTCAAAATATTATATGAGACATACTTTTACAAAAATAAATGTTTTTATATATCTGAAATCCAAATTTAATTGGGCATCTTGTATTTTTATTTGCTAAATCTAGCAACCCTAATTGACGTTCTCCATCTAAATTTTCTCCCATGTCAATTTTATTTTTGAGATTAGTATTTATAAAAGACTGTCATGATGATTTGAAATGTTTATTTAGGACAATAATTGGAGAGCTTACCTCTTCTTTTTCTTTGTGACTCTCCCAAGGATTACCAGTGTCTCAGTGGAGAACTCACCACTGTAAATCCAATGCAAATGAGCAAACCGGAAAAATAATCTATCATTGGTAGCATTTCCTCCCTTGACTTCACCACAGGAGCTAACGAAGAGAGGTGAAAGGAGGAACTATTATTGCTTCAGAAGTTTAGAATTCACAAGGTACCAGCCTGATCCTCCTCTGAGAGGAGAGGCAATGGGTCAGAGAGTAATGTCCTTCAATCCCATTCTCTTCCTGTTTTTCTTGGTCCAGTCCCTGAAGCCCAAAATCTAAATATAAACAGGACCTGAAGCACAAATAATAGGCTAAAAAAAGATGTCTAGGGAGGCCAAAATCTTCATGCTCTCCAGGCATGACTAGTTGGTTTGTGATTTGATAAGAAGATAGAATAGGTTGATGCTAAGCCCATTTATTGGGACCGTGGGTGCCATCCACCCCTGGAGCTATGGGATAAGAACTTGCTGGGGTGTGTGGGCCAGGGAAAGAGGATACCAAGTAGAGCTCCCTTTGCCTTTTGCAAAAGGTCTGTTTCTGTTTCCTATTATCTATATTTTATCTTGCTCTATTTATACAGGGGGTTTCTCATAAAGAAAAACCATGTGGTACTTAAGGTTGCATGTCTAATATATTTCACTTAATAGTGTAGTCTCAAGGTGCATCCATTTTATTGCAAACGCCTCAAGTTTGTCCTTCTTTGTGACAGTGTAGTACTCCCTTGCTTATATACATCACATTTTCTTTATCCATTCATCTGTTGATGAACACATAGGCCACTTTCAAGATTTTGCTCTTGAGGGTTGTATTGCTATATTCATGTGTGCATGGATCTCTGTAACATGTGGCAGGTGTGAGTGGGCACCTCTCTTTATATTTTTCCATCTATACAAGGTTTGATCATTATCCAGTGAATATTTATCCTACAGACAGTGGAGACAAACTTGACTGTGGCAACTGGGAAGTGAAAGTTTTATTACGGAGACAAGGACAGGCTGGAATCAAGCAGACTGCTCTAAATTCCAACCCATCCCTAAACTCCTAAAGTGAGCTCTTGTGTATGTGTCGAAATGTGTGATTCTCAGTTTTCTCACCTGTGAAACGGAGACAGCAATTTGACCTCACAGGATTGTGGGAAGCTCAAATTTGAAAAAGGATAGAATTAAGAACATTGTCTGGGCCTTTGCATATACTTAGCAGGGGCTAAATGTGGTCCAATTTAGGGTTCCAAGTCATGCATGCGTTACACGAGTTTTGCCCTCCTGCAGAACAAATTGCCACAAAATTAATGACTGAAAAGCACACCCACCAGTGAGCACATGGTTCTCATGTTAGAAGCCAAGGTGGAGTCTGGATGCTCAGGTGTCACAGGGCGGAAATTGAAGTGTCTTACAGACTAAGTGCCTGTGTGAAGTCTCTGGAAGTTCATCGTCAGTGGCCAGATTCAGTTTCTTGCAGATATCAAATTGGGGCCCCCGTTTTCTCACTGATTGCCTGCTGGCAACCAACCTCCCAGCCAGCGAGGGAACATGAGCTTACTGTTCTATAGTGTCTGACTTACTACTCTGCCTCCAACCAGACAATACAGGACTCTCATCCCTTTCCAGGAGCTCAGGCAATTTGCTCAGATGTATCTCAGATCATTGCTCTGTATCTCTCTTTTTTTTAAAACTCTCTTTAGTCTAGGGGATTAAATTCATGGTCTTCATACTGAGGAACATCCCCAGCCCTTTTAGATATTTATATTTATATTTTATTTTATTTTTTAAAAAAATGATTTGAAGCAGAATCTTGCTACATCATCAAGCCCAGGTTAGACTTGAATTTTCGATCCTCCTGCCTCAGCCTTTCAGAGTACAGGGATCTCTGGCCTGTGCTGCACTGTTGAGCTCCTTGCTCTGTCTCAAGGCCAGCTGTGTCGTAGAATTCAACTCAGTCACACGATAGACAGCTCAGACTCCTTACAGTGCTGGGGAAACATAGAAAAATACGGTGTGCACCTTAGGATTCTGCTAGCGACAGCTCATGTGTTACGTCTACCGTTTCTAGCTTTGTGAGCTTCACTGCTGATTTCTTCAACTGTGAATATCCCTACTTCTGCCACACACGCACCCATGAAATGGAGCAGGAAGGAGGGGAGTTCAGCCTATTTCAAAGGCTTATTGTGATTTTCAAATGAAAGGGAGAAGGTGGAAAGTTTTCTGAGCTGCGAAGTACCTTTTTAAAACCACCCATTTCTCTGTGTGTAGCAGTTTAAAAGTTTTTACCTGGTGCAGAAACCGTGTGTTCATGTATCTCCCATTTTCTCTGGCATTCCGGAATGCTTGGCAGCAGGATTATTGGGATTTCAACCTCACTATTCCCATGGGTAAATTAATCATCTTCTGGCAAGTGTTCCATAAAGCATTTGTACACCATATTTTATCCAGGAGTTTTGAAAAATTATAAAGGGGCTCGGGATCAGTATGCACTAAAAAATGTAAATAGTTAGCAAATTTGTTTTGTGAAATGCTGCAGAAATGTGTATATTTGTAGTCGAGTAGTGGGATATTTTTAAGTTAAATACTTCAGTAAAGATTACAGCAAGTAGCATTTGCCGGCAATTAGCTAGTTATTAGATACAAGGGAGGTATAGTGGTCTATTTTAGCAATAAATTTACATTTAAAATCTTGCTTTCCTCTTTCCCCCTTTTTTTTGGTCCTATTTCACAAGTTTCCCACTCATCAAATGTGCCTCTTAAAGCATATGTGAATACAATGGATTCCGTCAGATTTTTATAGCAAAGGACTTCACTCTAATTTTTTCTTCATCTTTGTTGTTTAAGAATTTACAGCCAAGATTAATAGAAAACAATAGAAATATACAAAATATGTAATAAAAGAGTGGACTTTTGAAAAAGAAAGTATTGATACAGATCTCTATTGTTTTCACTTACAAGTAATCTTTCTTAGTCTACATCCTACCAGTGCCATCCGCTATCTCACCAGGCAGAGTAGATGAGAGATTTAATAGCTTGACTATGTTCAGGTTAAACAGTAGGCTGTTAATCCATAGTAGCTGGCATTATCATAAACACTCCAAGTAGCATTTTTAATACTAGATATGCTATAATTTAGGTATTTCCGAGCTTGATAGAACATTCTATTGACTTTTAAAATTGTACATCCATTCCCTCACCCAGAGTTCTCAACCAAAAGTCTGATCAAGGCTTTGACAGATAAAGCTATCTACCCAACAGTCACTTCCAGTGGCCAAATGAGACAGGAACCAGAGAAAAATGGCCCCATACACTTTCCCAGGGCCTTGTGCTTGGTCCTGATGTGGCATTAATCCAGGAATCCTACTGGCTTCTGGCTGGCTTCTCTTCAGTCAGCAATGAGCCGTCATCATTTCAGACATAAACTTTTTTACAAGTTTAAAAATGTACTTTGGAAAACTAGAACACAGAATCTTTTAAAAAGATCTGTATTTCTCCCCCCGCCCCAAGCATCTTCCAGAAACAGCTAGCTAAGAGAGACACATTCCCCTACACAAAACCCACACAAGAATATCAAAATCTGTTTGATAATGAATTTAATTTGAAAAAAAAATCCATACGCTAAAATCATTTTTATTTTTAATTTTTCTCTCTTTTTTCAAATTCATGGACATAATGTTTCTTATTGCAACTCAGAAACATCTCAGAATAGCTGCCAGAATTTTACAAATAAACATGAAACCAAGGCATTTGCGGTACAAAAATAGCCATCACTTCTGCTCTAAAGGTTGGTTGCCCTTCTAAAATCTTTGCTAGGGCTGGGACTGTATAGACAACTTGGGCACCCAGCCACATTTAAATGAAACCAGTGTTCCTATCTGGAAATATTCAGACATATAGAATTTTGTGCCTTCCATCTCGTATATGTATCTGCATTAACTTTTCTTTTTAAAAAGTGAAGAAAGCAGAATATGACTAGAAAGTTGAAAAATGTGGGTAAGATCAATTCAAATGCAATGTAATTCATTGCGAGTTAGGTTGCACTGGATCATAAACTATTGCCCCGAAAGTTTACTATGGTAAGCATTATGTTTTACATCGCTAACAGAATTAATGATTGCCCTTTTATTTCAATTGCCTCCATAATTACATAAAAAGAGCAGACAATTTAGTTCGTTTAGTACAACCAACATTTCTGAGCAATTCTGTGGGGTAGAGCTCTTTCCTCCAGTGCCTTTTCTTGAGGTATTGGAATTTTATGCTGCACAGATCAACCTGAAGTGAAAAGCAGATCATATTGTCAGCCTGGCGTGGAACTCAAATCCCGGGATGTCCATATAGATCAAAATTCTTGCTTCAACATTTTTTTATAACACATAATAAATAGAATACCCTAATTTTGACTTGAGCAAAATGGGTAGAGTATGAATGCAACCTACAGTTGAAATAATAACATTTTGCATGACAGAGTGAGTCCCTTCTCAATTCCTATGCTTTATAAAATGAAGAGCAGAAGATCAAAATTTTTTTCCCTGTAACTGACTGTAGGGCCTTACAAGGTATTCAGTAAGGTGGCTACTGAATGTTGGTTCTACAAAAATCAGCTTCTTTCTATCCTGGGAAATTTGTCAATTTTTTCCCCCATTTTTTAGCCTCCAGATGATTGTTCTCATTGTGTCTTCAGTCAGAAGTTTCCAGCGGGAGACGGTTCTCCATGGGTCTTTAGTGCTTCTGCATATTTTGTGAATGATGCATGAACGAGTCTTTTTCAAACCATCATTTCAAGGCTGTCTGTACATCCAATGACCATGGCAAACCAGGATGGTGTCTCCCACGGTAGCCTATGCCTTCAATTTAAATCTCTCTGACTATGATTTGGTTACCATTCTCCTTAATCTTGTCTGAGAAATCTATTCCTGGGCCCTGGTGCCTCTCAGCAAATCTGTGAGCACTCTGTTTCTCCACTCCATTTTGTTGAACTATTCATTACTCAATTACTCTGAGGGCAGACAAGTGCCATCCTTCTGGTGCATGGGCTAGAAAGAGATGTTAAACTGACCTCCGTCGCTCAGTTTCACTAACAAGTCGCAATCTTAGCTGCTAAAACTCATTTATGCATCGCAAGGCTTATGAGTTGATGGGGAGGTCAGTCTCAATCATGTTTGTCTTCTGACTGATCAAGATCTTATGTGGCGTGCCCAATAATTTGAAATAGTACTTTCTTTTCAGAGGTACCATATGCATTCCTGCATTATTCTTGTCATGGAAACATGGTGACTTTGAGGGGACACAGTAGATCTTCATGCATTTAAGGAAACACTTCTATAGATTAGTATACCTTGAAGATAACTATAGATGGGGAACTTCTGGAGGCACAGGTGACTACTCATGTATACACACCCCAAAAAAGATCATCCTTGGGTTTCAGTCACTGAGTTGGTTACTCTTTTCTTGTTGCTGAGACAAAATAACTGATGTACAAAATTAAGCAAGCAAAGGTTTATTTAGCTCACAGTTTGTGGGGGTTTAAGTTCATATTTGACTGACTCCAAGGCAGAGTGGCACATGGTATAGGGGCAACAGTTCATGGCAGCAGAAAAGAGCAAAAGCAACAAAAGCAAAAAGGAAAGAGCTCATGCAGGAGACTTTTTCTGTCCCTTATATTGTATGTAGGCTATGCACTCTAGGGTGAGTGTAGCACTCACACCCATAATCCCAGCATTGGACCATGAATCAATCACAAATTCTAGAAGCCTGCCCACACAACTGCATGAGGCTTTGGGGGGACATCCAGACACAAACCATAACAGTTACCCAACCTTAAGACATGGTACAAAATGCATTCTTCATTTTGGTTGAAGTAGTCAGTGGCATCACATTCCTGGAAGACTTCAGGCTGGCTTCATTTCACTGAAATTAAGAGTTTTTTGGGAAGTCAGTGTTATTATGATACTTTGATTTCTATTGAGAATGGCATTCAAATGTGCTATATAAGACAAATAAAACTGTCTTGGTCCCAGACTCTAGCAGTCCTATTAATCAAGGCGGCCTGTAGGATGATATAATCATGAGAAAACTAGTCATACTTTAAGGCCAACAGGGTCAGGGTGAGTGAAGTATGCGTGTTGTTGCAGGACAGTTCTGCACATGCTTTTCCTATTTATATACTCTTGTGAGCAAGGAAGTAATTGAAATTTGTTGCAGAATGTATTTTCAGAATATGAACTCTTGGAATATAAAATAAGATAGTAAGGTCAGGCAAGCTTACTGCCTATTATAAAAAATGCAGCTTTCATAAGCTTGGAATTTCTGTCCTATGATATAATCCACTGTCTATTCAGATGGCATCTGTCCCTGTTTTGTATCTTCCTGAGAATTCTGACTTGGGGAACAGCATGTGAAATGTCAATCTTTTGGTTTGAGTGTTGTTGTGAATAACAAGCTGTCCCACACCTCTACCCTTGAAACATTGTGACTTCTGGCAACCATGAAATCATAAGAGGCTAACTTCACTATTTTATAAATAAGGATATTAGCCGGGCGTGGTGGCGCATGCCTTTAATCCCAGCACTCGGGAGGCTGAGGTAGGCGGAGCGTTGTGAGTTCGAGGCCGGCTTGGGCTACAACGCGAGCACAAGGCCGGCCTGAACTAAATAGTGTGACCCTGCCTCAAAAAAAACCAGGCCCTGGAGTTTGGCTCAGTGGCTTAAGCGCCTGCCCTGGCAGGTGCGAGGCTGTGGGTTCAATCCCCGGTGCCGCAAAATAAAATAAAATAAAATAAAATAAATAAATAAGGATATTTCCAGATTGCCAACAACAACCTGTCTCACTATAGTTTCTGCCTAAATGTCACCTGCTGAGAGGTACTACCATCTCATCCTCAGTGACCCTTAATCTTGTGTTCTTTCTTTTCTTCATACTCTTTGTTGGTTTTCTTATGCTAGTGCTAGGTCTACATTTATTGTCCATCTCTCTCCAATTGAATGTTTGCTCTGGGCTCATCGCCATTATAAGAACTCTAGGTCTGTTCATTTTCCAGTGCCTAGAAGGTGCCTGACATCAAACAGGCACTTGTTAAATATCTCTTGAGTTTACTGGACTTTCCTTAGAGGATTATAGAGATTTATGTGACAGCAATTACATATGCTCTTCCTTTTCTTCATGGTTGGATTATGCAAGAAATATATCAGATACGCAAACATCTTCTGCTTCAGATATTTGCTATTTGTATTCAAGAGCATTTAACTCACTACAGTAGGAGATGATTTTATTATAGAAGGCTTAGTTAAAATATGGAACATTTGTATATGATAAAATGTCTAAACAATTGCTTGCAATCCATTCACACAAAGAACCATTATTCCATACTATAACTTTATGTCCAATCCTACAAACCAATATCAATATTTAAGAGTAACAAGACTTCCATTATGTTGACTTTTGTAGGAAAAAAATAAAATTTTTATTGAAGCAAAAATCCCATACTGAACAAATAACTTGCTAGGCTACAATTACATCATATAATCAACAGCAGAGTTTTGGATCATGTTAGTGGAGAGAATGGATAGGAACAGAATTCAAGGCACCACATCAAAAACAAACAAAATAAAGTATTTGATCAAAATCAGTTTTATAGTAAAGCATATGCAATGCAACCATCAATAGTGTGATTAAATCCAAGAAAAAATTGTGGCATTTGGATGGAGACCATTTTTACTTGATTGGCTCTGTATTTAATTTTTGTCTCATTTTGACATTCATAGTAATTAGATAGAGTTTTATTTTAAAGGAAGAAAAGGCCCAATAAAAATCAGACAGCTCACAATTAGGCTCAATACTGAACATCTTAAGAAAGATGAGACTCAAATGATTGCACTTTCATAAAAATAAACTCAGTGACCGAGACTCCTCTACAAAACTCAAAGTGTAACTTTAAAAAACCTCGAAGAAATAATTATTATTACTAGGTTATCAATTCCTCTGGTCATGCACTATCTCTTTGGGGTCTTTTATTTGTTTGTTATTATTAGGTATCATCCCTTAGACTTCTTTTAGGTTTGGAGAAAAACTGAACAGGAAAAACTGAGACAAGTCACACAATCCACGTTTTCTCCTATTGTTAACATGTCAGCAGTTGTGTTTGTGGTATGTGATGAATCTTCATCAGTACTGTATCTTACTAACTAAAATCCTTGCTTCGCATTAAAGTCTCACCTACTGCTGAACATTCTGTGTTTAGTCTTTTATTTCTTGATATTTTATGGATTGAGCTTTGACCTCAGCAAGTTTCATTGGACCCCCAACGTCCTCTTAACCCTGTATCCTGAGCTGGTTTTTCTACCTGGTCAGACCTGGATACACAGTTCTTGCCATGAATCCAGGATCAACAAATCAGTGTCCTCCGTAGGAAAATGGCTTTAGTGTGTCACTTTACTGCTTTGAATTTGTCTCCTCTGGAATTTCTTTCTCTCTTCCATCTTTCTGTGTTTTACATTGTAGCATTCTTTTGATGTCTTTAATAGTACTACCTTTAAAAAAAAAAAAGCTCCTAGTTTTCCTGAGTGAGAATAGTTAGCTCTAAATTATCCTATCAACTTCTGAAGCAAACATTTTACAGAGCAGGGGCTGGCAATGGGGCTTGGTATAGAGCACATGCGTATCATAGCCCTGGGTTCCACCCTGAAACTAAAATTAATCGTCACCATCATCATCTTACATTTTGCTTCAACCTTATAGCTGTAGACTAATCTTGATGTTTTCTTATCTTTTCTCTTTGTTGTTTTCATTTGTACATGCAGCTGCTGTTTTACTTAAAATTTCCCCACATTATCTTTTACTACCAATGAAGTGTGTGCGTGTGTGTGTGTGTGTGTGCGCACATGCTCACACATTTTCTTACTTGTGACCTGTTGAAAGTTTCAATAGCATCCATTTCTAAACTCATGGATCCAGTATATTTACTTGCCCTGATTGTAGCAAATTTCTTTTTCCTTTGAGAATATTCTCATAACATTTGTAACACGTACTGTGCTACATTACCTCTACAAAATCTCTACTTCCTCGGATTTCTACTTTCTTTTACTTAGGCTTTCTTCTGCATTCTAGGCAAAACAGAAGTCTCAGGGACTCAGCTTACAATGTTAACTTGAATAAATCTCTCTTTATTTGATTTTGAATCACCCAGTCTTATCTGTTTTTTGTTTGTTTGTTTTTCCTTTCTGGCAGGAAGGAGACTTTTCATCATTATACCCAAAGTCCCAGTAACCAGGCATGCAGGCCTTTGTAGGAGAATTGAGGAGTAGGGAAAGAAATACATGAATACATATTAATTAACTTTTTCCTGCCTCTGACACATATCATGTACTTTTAGCTTTAGAATTTTATTGTGTAAGATCACCAAAGGAATATTAGGTTGATTACACACCTCATACACCCCAAGAACCTGCCACATGTATTAGCAAAAGTTCCAATAGTGTCCTATGTTGAATTCCTAAAGAAATCATAGGACAGCGTGCAGCCAGGGGAGAAGATGCCTAAGGCCTTCTCGGGCCCTTGTGCCAACCTCTGAAGTACATGTAACGTGACATCAAAAGTTAAATGGGAAGCAATTAATTCACTTGAAGAAATCACATTCTCTATGAAGCTGTGGCATTTCTGTGATTTCACTGCACCATCATAACTTTTCCATATAAATTAGAAATTAGCAAACTGACAAAACTAAATGCAGGACAGAAACGGTGGTGATGACTTCTTTCAAGTCCCCACAGCTCATGCTGATTTGCTAATGAGCAACATTGAGTGGCTTCTGTCTCCCCTCTTCCTCTGGCGCATGTTGTGATCTGGGTCGTCTTTGTGTTTTATTTGTCTAATCAAGATGTTGCCAAATTGGTTAAGAATATAAAAAGGGATGAGGGACAGACAGGAACATGTCAGCACTGAATTTTTCATTAATATCTCAAGTCATTCCAGCCTCTAAATTTCATGACTTTATTTACTCACTGTTAGAGTGAAAAAGCAATGGAAGGCCTGTTTCCTCGCTTGCATCTGCAGAAGCCTACAAGTGACTTATGACACCAGTATTACTGTGCTGTTCCTTTGGCTGTGCCCTGGGGCTTAGCAATCACAGCCTCAGCTGACATCTCGGGGAGGCACCGGCTGCATCAGACCTGGGTGGCGGAAGCGTGAAATGACCCTCAGCCTTCCTGCAGCATGCAGCAGTGACGGACGTCGTCCTCCTTGGTTGTAGCCATTCAGAAGCTACACTTACTACTCCAACAGTGAGATCGTGAATCCCCACCTATTTCAAATCCCATGCTCAACACAGATTCTACCTGAAAGGGAGCTGCACAGTTCAAGTGTAGTTTTATGCCTACTTGGTATTATCTTGTCTTCGTTTCCCCTACAAGCTCAAAGTGGAGAGAGAGGCTTGGCAGTTTTTCTATTGCTAGTGAATACAAGTCTCCTAGTTCTGCAGTGAATAACAGGCTGCGGCCAGACTTGTTCAAACCATCACCATCCTCATCACTATTTTCTTCTCAGTTGGAGCAGCTATTATAATGAGTGTGGTACACACCTGTCATCCTAGTACTCTGAAAGGCTGAGGAGGGATGATTGCAAATTCAAACCTAGCTTGAACAACTTAATGAATTAGCAAGACCCTGTCTCAAAATTTATTTTAAAAAAGGGCTGGAGATGTAGCTTGGTGCAAAGACCCCAAGTTCAATCTTCAGTACTACAATACATGCATACATACATATGCTATCATGCATTACTTGTCCTGTAAGAGATGATGTAGGTAGGTTCCTTATGTGTTTTTTATAACACACACACACACACACACACACACACACACACACTTACTGGTTGAGTGTCTATTGGAGGTTAGACAGTGTCCTCAGTGTGGAAAATGCCACACTCTACATGACAGAAAACATTTCTAGTCTCCTGATGCTTTTACTTTAGTGGAGAAGATAGATAGCATTGACTCTGCCAGTGAATGAAGAATTTCTGATATTAGGAAATTACTATGAAGAAAATATCAAAGAAAAAACAAAGCATGGTAAGGGTAAGGGCTAATGTTCAAGAAAGAAGTGACAAGCTTAAGCTAAAACTTGCACAACCATAGAATTTTGGAAGAATGTCTAGACAGAGAACATAGCACGTGTGTAGGTCTGGAGGAAGAATGGTTTAAAAATTACAAGCAAGACTGCCGTGGCCTGAGTATGGTGAAAGGGGAAAGCAGAGAGTGGACATATCTGGAAATGGGGATGTAAGCGAAGGTGAGGTCATACAAGTCCTGAAGAACATATGAGAAGCAAAAATGGACACCTAGGTTGATGTCTATGAGAATTTGTCTGGCGAGAGAATCCTTCAATCTCATTGATCACTTAAAAAGATCATTTTCAGTTGGCAAGAAGGTAGAGTAATTAGAATCCATATGCCCTGTGAGTGTTGGTGAGAATGTGAAATGGGGGGACCATCGTGAAAACAAAAGGGGAAAAGGTACTTCAAAAGAATAGAATTATAGTGTGACCCAAAATTTTACTTTGTGTCATATGCACAAAGAAGTTAGAATCATATTCTCAAAGAAGTATTTGTGCATCCATGATTATAGCAATCATATTCCCAATAAATGCAAGGTGGAGCCAATTAAAAAGTCCACTCACAAATGTATACATAAGTAAACGTAACAGAGATACACAATAGGATCTTATTCATACTGACAAAGAAGGAAAATTCTTTGTGCATACAAAACCAGGGATGAAGCTTGAGAAGGTAAGCTAAGTGGAAATTAGAAAGAAAAACTAGTTCCTCAAAGACCAATTATATGTTTCCTTGCACAGGAGGTACCTAAAATAGTCAAATTTACAAACACAGAAATTAGACTGAGGCTTGGAGACCAGAGATGGAGGTTCATGTTTAAAGAATGTAGAGTTTGACTTTGGAACAGTGAGCAGATCTTGGATTTGATGAGAGTAATGGTTGCACAACAGTGTAAAAGTACTGTGTCACTGAACTGCACCCTCAGAAATCGTAAAGCTGGTAATGGTATGTTGAATATATTTTAATACGGGTTAAAATTTTTTGAAAAAAGAAACAAGTCATTTGTTGATCTTTAGAACACACACTTGAGAGGCCCAAACATGAAAGTATAGAGATCAGTGAGGAATTACCTATTCCCATCCTCAGTTTGATGGTGGCTTGGGTAATTGGGTGGCTTGACTGAACGTTTTCTGTGTAGATGAAAAATGCAGGAAAGTACATAGATAAATCATTCTGGAAGTTTCATTGTAAAGAGAAGCAGTGAATTGCAACCACATTTTAGCTAAAGATCATGCAGTGCAAAGAAAAGTGTGAGAATATGTGTGTGTGTGCATGTGTTTATGATTGTGTGTCTTTAGCAAGGAGAAACCTTGATGAAAACAAGAAGGAAACAGTGATTGAAAAAGAGAGCAAAGTGAATAAAGAAGCAGATCATTCATTAGGCACCCTCAGATTCAGTTTACATAACATTGAAGGTGCTACCCCCGTAGAAGGGTAAAGATCCCTCACTCATTATAAAACCCTTGGTAAACTTTATGAATGAAAGTAAAGGAAAGCAAGACAAAGACTAGTGGTTTGGTTGTCAAAAGGATGCCATTGTTCTTATTTAATTGATTCTGCCTCATCAGTGAAATAAGAAGTGAGGTTATTGCTCCTGAGTGCAAGACAGGTTACTGCTGAAGGCTTGAGGAGTGAGAGGAATTAAGAAATTAGTATCTTGGAATGAAGAACCAAATTATTTGATCAGCACAGTAGGATGGTAGAACAGGATGCAGAATCCATTTGGGATTTCTGTGAACTGCACACGATCTCATTTTTTCCTTAGAACTGAGTTACAATGTAGGCATTATTTTACCCAAATTTAGAAGGGTAACATTTGGGCAGCTGGATGGTAGGTTAAGCAATAGATCATATCTTTTCTACTTTGGTAAGGCTGGCCCTCACTGTGTGTTACCCGACTGTTCTGTGAGTGTAGAACCTAACAGTTCTTAATCAACTTCATGACAATATTTTAGTGTGAGTAAGAGAAATGCAAAAAAAAAAAAAAAAAAAAAATCAGGTAACTGCTCAAGGTCACAAGGGTCAGAAGTAAGTTTCAGATGGTTTTGTTCTTAGATCAGATCTCTTCCATCACACTGTCACACCTGTGCACTCTAAGTGCAGTGTTCTCCATCAGGAGCAGTGGTCCACAGAGAGGGGACCATTAGCCAGCTGTCTTCATTCTCTGAAGTCACCTGAAACTCAGAATTGCATTGTGTATGTATGGAAATGCATGTAAAGTGTGCATTTTGGAAATCTCACAGGTCACAATGGCAAGTATGGATAAGTTTTACCTCGCGGCAGAGAAATGAAAAAAAATTGAGGCCCAAAGTCAAACAAAATAAAAACTTTCCAGATCTCTAGCCCCATACTTCCAGTTCTTGAAGTTATACAGAGTTAGTATTTTAGCCAGATAAACTGCATAGGAAATGTCAGATTTCTTATACTCAAATCTAATGTTTTCCAAGACAAAAGGCAAAACACACATTTACGGTTAAGGGTCAGAAACATCTGAAGTAACTCGCTCCATTCTTCTTGCTTCTAGAGTCAGTGTGTCACCTGAACCAAGCCCCTGTCCAGGGCTCTTCATTCTGCGTCTGGCCTTCTCCTGGGCATCTTCAGATCAATGCTCCTTGTCACAGTCTGACCTAGATAAACAGCGAAAAATCCCATCTCAAAGGAAAGTATGTCCTAATGGTTCCCTGGTGTAGCTTTTTGGAATCATTGAATCTGAAATTAAATTGATTTGCCATTTGTAAGCATAATACCAAATGCAGAGGGATGGAACTTATTATATTTTTAAAAATCCATCTATGTGTCAAAAATGCCATATACAAAGTTAAACATCAATATGCAAAGAAAATTGCAAAGTACACACCCAAAAAATTCAAGACATATAAAAAAAACAGAACTATAATAATAAAGGCACATCCAACAGAAAGATAATTTATGATGAGAAATACAAATGCTCAAGGGATAATTTTAAAAGTTGTTCAATTTAAAAGGCTAAAAATACACTACAGCTATGATCATCTAATTAGTAAATAATAATTTTAAACTAGTTATGAATAAATCATTGCCATTAAATTTTGAAATTGCCAAAGATGTATAAATATACAAAATTACCAGACTTGGTGGGAGTAAAATTTTGTGAAAAATTGTTTGCTTATATATGTATTGAAAAACATACTGCATAAATTTATATCTCTGAACAATAGCTTTAATAATTATACATATTTGCTATACATATTTACTTGCCATATGTATTTGCCATATATATATATATATATATATATATATATATATATATATATATGACAGTATCACTGGAACCCTTGGGAATATCAGGATAGCAAACAAACACAAGATCTGTATAACAAGTGTGCAACCATTTCTGTGTACCATAGCAAGGAGAATCATTGTAGTCTTTCTTATATTGTGTATTTAGTTGATATTTATTTCATGGCTGTGTAGTTTAATGAGACCATAATGTCAAGTGAAATAAATCAGACACACAAGTTTAAATATCACCTGGTTTCTCTTGTATGAAAAACCCAAAGTATGAACAAAAAATGAAATAATAGGTAATAGGAAGTACAAAGGTCTTTCTCAAATGGGAAGGGGATGCAAAGAAGGAGGGAGGGGGCAGGGAGGAGAAGGGAGGGAAAGGAAGAAGGAATTAAGATGTGTTACGCACATGCACTGACTCCACACAAGGAATATAATCATTAAACATTGCAAACATGGACCAATAAATTCAAGAGAGCAGTATAGGAGTTGATGCAAATAATAAGACATATAATGATTAATTTGTTCATTATTCAGTCTTCACGACTATTCTTCACATTTGTTCTGCCAATTGAGTTAGGACCCCTAAGTTTTTTAAAAAAGTGTATAGAGAAGTAAAGTACACACTATCCACCTTAAATTAAGGTAATTGTGTGGAGCAATCTGATGATACATGTAAAATCCTAGTGTAGCACATGGCAAATCCTAGGTACTCAGATGACAGTAGCTAGAATAATAAAATCATTCCAGTGATGTTATTATCAAGGTAGGTTTCCTTAATAATTTGTCTTCCCTTTTTTCTCTTCCCTACACTTTTTCTCCTTTCTTTCATTGCTTTGTTTTTCTTTTCTTCCATTCCTTCAATATTTTGGGGCATCTACCACGAGCCACGCATTTCCTAGGGTGAGTGAAAAAGTAGCAAGCTCCATATCCTGCATCAAAGCATGCATGACATTGCTGACACAGTTAAATCTGAAAGAAGCAATACTGCACGTAACAAGCAAAAGCCCTGGTGTCTGAACGGGGTGACGAGTTCTACCTGGAGGGATTGGCTGAGAGATTCCCTTTGCAGTGGAGGTGGAGGACCAAACGGTAACATACCAGGCAGGGGAAAGAATAGTATTTTCGTGCCTATGACCATTTTCCACTTGGAAGGGCTATGAGATAGCAGCAAAGGAGACTGCAGGGGGACCACAGGCAATGGGGTTCACGCTGTCAGGGAAGGTTCACAAAAGACTTTGGAAAAGATAAGAAGTATTTGTTCTTGACCTTATATAAATAATATCAAGACAAATAGCAGCCTGATCAAATCTGGCTCTGTGAGACTAACATTCTTGCTACTATAAGACTCAATTAACTCACTGTTTATTTGTTTGTTTATTTATTTATCTTGCTGGCCATGTTGTTTGCTTCTCTGAGATTTGGAGGTGATTTCTTCCTCCAGAGTCATGGAAGACAATCCCATTAATACATTGAAAATTTCATTTTGCCTGACCACCAGATTCCTTGTAAATCATGACTTCCTAGCAGGGATTTCCGTGGCATAGGCTTTCATTGGATTTCTGAACTAATGTCGTGGCCAGTTCATCTTGCTGTGATGCAGACTGGGTGGCTCAAACAATCTACTTCTCACAGTTCTGGAGATTATAAGACAGAGATCAGGCCACCAATACTGTCAGGTTCCAGTGAGGCTCTCTTCCTGGTCTGCAGAGGCCCCTGTCTTGCTGTGTCTTCACATGACAGAGAGATGAGCACTGAGGGCACTAATCCTGTGTTGGGGCTGCACCCTCAGGACATGACCACCACTCCACACCCATCTTCCCAATGCCATCACATTAGGCAATGCAGACTTGGGGTTAGACACAAGCATCGATCTACAGCAAATCACTTCTGAAGGACACCTGAAGAATCCAGGTCAAATGAGACCATCCATGTAAATCAAAGAGCCAAACTTTCAGTGGACAATGTATAAATACTGATGCCCCTGCCCAATCACCAGGACTAGGAAAAAATATTTCTCTTAAAATGGTATTTTTGCAAAGTGGAGATGTTGGTGAAGTTGGTGCTAATTTTTCCTGCTTACTGACTTGAGACAGGATAGAGGATTGCTCTCCAGCAGCCCCAGTGAGATCACCCATCACATGATGAGCAGTCAGCTTTCCTGGGCACTGTGACTGCTGTAATTCTGGCTTGAGAATCACTGTTGCATCACAGCAAACATTTGTCAAACTTCTGTTAGGTACTAAGAATGGGAAGCGTGAAGATGCATGGTTTAAAGATTGTTTTGGGAAGCACACACTGGAGTTCAGGAGACAGAGTGCCATGGAGAAGCTGACACAGCCACCAGCCATCCTTTTGGCCCTGGGAGGGAAGGAGTGGATAAGGGAACTTCAGATGCAGAAAAGATCCAGGGTAGGAAGGAGAAGGACTCTGACTACCCAAGTGCAGCCTTAGTGCAGGACTGGCAGCAAAGCAGAGGGGGAAGAAAAACTAACCAAGGCTGGAAGATGCAGTGGGTGAGACTAGAAGTCACAAGGTGCACCAGTTAGGCTGCCCTCTTGATGGGACACTATACCTGATACCCACAACTTGAACAGCAGAGGCTTGCCTGGGCTTATGGTTTCAGGGGATTCGGTCCCTGGTAAGCTGCTCCAATCAAGACCATCATGGTTGTGCCAAGCTGCTCAGTTTATCCCAAGTAGGAAGCAGAGAAGGGAGGTAGCAATACAGAAAAAGAAGGAAGGACCAGGCGTAGATGCCAAGGTGACACCTCCAGGGTCACCAGCTACAACCAAGAGTGAGCTTTCCTGGCTTCTGAGCTGCTCCCAAAGCAAAGTGATACAGTGAACTGGAACCCTCACAAAAAGAAAACTGAAAGGAAGTAGAAAGAAAGACAAAAACAGCTTCCACTATAGGAGACTAGAATTTATGATGGTTTCCTAATTTATTATTTGAAGCAAGTCTCATGAAGTAGGCATCATCATGCCCATTCTACAGATAAGGAATTGCTTCTTTAGTGCCTCACAGCCAGCAAGTGCTATAGCTATGAGCTGCTGGTCTGTCTTTGCCATTATATGAGTGATACAGATGCACTGTTTCTGACCCTTGATCTCAGGAATGGAGTAGCATCTGCGTCCCTGATAACCTCACCGAGTTATTAACAGCTAAGCAAGCAAAAGCCCTATGCTGTAGAATGCCCACCCTCTGTTCTTTTAATGCTGCACATACAACTCTCTCTGCTTGGGGCACCTTTCAGCCTTTTGCCACACCACCCTCCCCACCCATCTCCACAGTCATCCCTACCTCACCAAGCTGGACCTTCTCCCTGGGGGAGGCTCCAGGGATGCATTTTTCACCAGCTGCCCCAGGGGTAGTTCCTGTGGTTCTGGACCCTTCTACATTCTGTTTCATGCTGGACACAGATTTGAATTATATTGAACTCATTATTTCTGTATCTGCCTCTTTTATTTCCATCCTCAGACCTGGAGACCAAGCTCTCCAGACAAGGTGCTTTTCCTAAATGGATTTATTTGCACATTGCTCATTAACAAACACTGACCATGATCCAGCCAAGGCTAGGTGTCAGGCACCATGTTGGAGACACCCTAATAAATGAAAGAAATGCATTCTGAACTCACCTGGCTCCCAGGCCTAGGGGAGAGGGGGAGCACCTGGGCCATTGAGACAGAGGTCACTGCAAAGGTAGCGATCACATGAGGGTCTCCAGGGACCAGCAAGGGCTCCTTACACAGGCTCAGGTAGTTGACAACAACATTCAGGGGCAATGACACCCAAACTAACGTCAGGGAGACTTGCCCTTCATGAAGGAAAGGGAAAGGGAGAGAGATCCACTTTACTGGTCTCTAACACAAAAGCCTGCACATCCTTTTCATAGTGAAACTGGAACTGAAGCGAAAGGACTCTGAAAGCTGTTCGCCCCTTTTGAGAAATCCGTTCCTGGTGGCTTTCACAGAATGGTTCGAGCAAACAGGCACGTGCGATCCAGCGATGATGCTGGCTTTCCTGTACTGTGAATAAGAATGAAGCTTATCTTCTGAGGAGAATCCTATATATGTTCAGATTTATCACCCGCCACTGCCTGCTTATCTTATCTCTTTACCAAACGTCCTTTCAAGCGGGAAAGCAATGCTGATTGTAAAGGTGTGTTTATAACTGGGTGAGAGAGGCAGGAGACTCAAAGCAGTTGAATCAGATTGCCGGGGGTTTTATTGTGTTCTCTGAGCCATTTTTAATAAACTTTCCTGATACTCAGTAAAAGGATGTGGTCGTCATCAAAAGTTCTTTTCGGTAACCAAATCCACAAGAGGGGAAAAATACTCCTACACAGTCGCAGGTGCAGCCGAGCTGGGGGATGGTGAAGGGGTGTGGGGTGTGAGCTCTGCACCCGCCAGCCTGTGGGGGGCTCTGTTGGGCCAGCAGCTCCTGTCTCTTTTGTGCACCTCACCGGTGTGGGGCGGAACTGCACTTCCTGAAGCTACAAGCCCTGGGCACACGATGAGTGTGCTTCCATTGACTTTCCAATTTAGATTTAGAATCTGCCCCCATCGTGAGCCAGGCTCACTCTTCTTGGGTCCTTCCTGGCACCTGCCATGGAGGAACAGAGGGAGGAGACACGTGCCCTTCTGCCTAGAAAGTCTCCTTCAAGAAAGAAAAGATGGATGGAAAAGACAGGTTGCAACTCAGGTGAGATGAATGCAGGTTCCTCTTTGCAAAAACCCTGCCCCCAGTACCTCTTCTTACCTGTCCTTTGACCTGTGTCTCGCCACTCTTCTGGTCCATACCTGTCATGTTCCAGACACTGTGGCAGGTTTCAGAATTTTCCTTCATTGTTCATCTTTTGCTTAACATTTTAGGGATTCAGTTTTCTTCCCATATAAGGTCCTTCTTACTTTCCGTCCTTCCTTCCTTCTTTTCTTCTTCTTCCCCTCCCTCCTTTCTTCCCTTCCTTCCTCCCTCCCTTCCTTCCTTCCTTTCTTCCTTCCTTTCTTCTTCTCTCTCTCCCCCTTCCTTCATTTTCTCTCTCTCTCTCTGTGTCTCTCTCTGTCTCTGTCTCTCTCTCTGTTTCTCTCTGTCTCTCTGTCTCTCTGTCTTTGTCTCTCTCTCTCTTTCTTTTGCAGGTCTGGGGATTAAACCCAGAACCTTTGAGCTGCATCCCCAGCTCTTTTTATGTTTTTAGTTTTTTAGTTCAAGGCAGGGTCTCCGTAAGTCTGGGCTTGAATTTTTACTTTTTTTCTCCTGCCTTGTTTTTCCAAAGTGTTGGGATTACAGGAATGTGCCCTAGTGCCAAACTAAGGTCATGTGCACTTTTAAATTTTTATTTTCAGGGTTAAGTGCAAGCACAGGGAATGAAAACATTCAGCATTTTGTCTACAGACTAAGGATCAAGTCAGCAGCGATCACACGTGGATCATTGGGCCGGCATCCCTAGGTTCCCCAAGGTCTCATCTCATGTCAAGGCTGTGACTGGGATGTGGCAGAACCTTTTGTAGGTGTGGACTCTGGGGATCTGGTTGTCATTGGGGCGAGACCTTAAAGGGGATGATGGGATCTTAGCCTCTTCTTTTCTCTTTATTTTTTTTTCCATTTTAGCCATATGACAAGCAGTTTGGCTCCTACACCACACCATACCAAGCTCTCTGCCATGAGGAACCACCTCCCACACCTCCAAAACAACAGGGCCAACAACCATGAGGCTAAAAACAGAAGCCATGAACTATCACAAACTTTTCTTCTTTATAAGTTGATTTTCTCAGGGGTTTTGTGACAGTAACACTAAGCTGACTAACACAGGAAGTTTCAGTGACCCTGCAAATATTTAATCTTTTGCAGTCAGACGAATTCAGATGCCCAAATCTAAACTCAGCTCTGCCCCACCAGCCCATAGTGCTCTTCAAGAGGTGAGAAGCTCTGGCCTGCATACAGTGAGGTGAGCCCATGTGCCACGTCGTCCTCTGATCCTCCAACAACACACCTATGGGATTCCAGCTTGTAGGGACCTGGCCACCTTGCCCCTAACTTATGAGTGATGTTGATGTAGTAGGGGCCCAGACTGCATGCATGGGCAGTTCTTTGAAATAACTATCAGGGATTCATTCCAGCTGGACCTGCCACTGCTGGATTTGGGCACCTGTGGCACTTCACTGCCTGGAAGCCTGTCTTTGCCCCATCTGCCCATCTGACAGCCCCTACCATGTAGCATGCTAGGGTAGATGCAGAGCAGGGAACTGTGAAGTTTCTCTAAGGCCCTAATGGACGGTCCAAGATCAGATTGACGTGGATACTGACGCAGCACTGACCCTGAAGCACACATCATCCATACCTGGTGCTTGCTCGCCAGGGCCTAGGGCCATTCATATATATATATATATATATATATATATATATATATATATATATGAATATGGAGAGACAGAGAAAGGGAGAGAGAGGAAGAGAAGGGGGGAGAGAGAGAGAGAGACAGACAGACAGAGACAGAGAGAGACACAGAGAGAGACAGAGAGAAGAAAAGCATAAAAGATGGGAGGGAAAGACAGAAAGGGAAAGGAAGGGAAGGAAAGGAAAGGGAAGGGAAGGGAAGGGAAGGGAAAGGAAGGGAAAAAAGAAATAAAAAGAAAACCAAGGCCCGTGATCACCTTGGATCCAGTGAGGAACCCAGTTAACAGATGTCTTAGTTCCAGTCAGGTTTGGATCACATGTGCCACAGACAACCTGTGTGGTGATGTGGAGGGCACAGCTGCCGCTGTGTGGCCCCAAGAATGCACACAGAGCCAGACATTAAGGATCCCAGCCAGCATCCAGCCAGCGTGGGCAGGTGCACCCTGGATGTGTGAGACACAGCGAGCCCGGCCCACATCCATGGAAGAGCCAGGGGCGTGAGCCCACAGCGGACGTCAGAACAGGCCTAGAAGATCAGTGACGAAGCCAAGAATCGGTGGCAGGAGTTTGACTGAGGTTGGGCTGGCTCGGTGAGAGAAACTCATATGCAAACCCAATCAATCGGGGAGGAGAAGGCTGGACGCTGCCTCCAGCTCCATCCCTGGAGACCTCTACCATCCTCCAACTGTCCTCTCGGGAACAGAGGAGAACAAATCCCTCTTTTGTTCTGCCACATTATTGCTTCCCCACTGGGAAACAAATGAATCTTATCTTTGCCCCCTTTTTTAGAAAAGTCAAAGACATTTTCTAAAGAAAAAAAAACCATACGTCCCAGATAAGTGGCACAAACCAGGCCAAGTAGCTGTGAGCATTCCTTTCAATGATGGACACACA